>CAJNIZ010007169.1:91707-114041 GCA_905231905.1 Symbiodinium pilosum
AAGCGGTCAGCACAAGGTATCACCTCCACCCACTTATTCCACCCATTGCTCCAAGCTCACTTTCCCACGGTGAACTGAAAAAACCAAGCCGAAGTTGGAGTCTGCAGCAAGGCCAAACTCTCTGCACGCCCAACAACTTCCTCAAAAGCTTGAACCAGAGAGAAAAGCTTTGACTGCGTGGCTGCTGGTAGGCGATGAACAAACTGAAGTGAAGAAACTTCTTGGATATAGATTTCCATAGTACGGTGATTTAACCACCTTCCTCTCCTTCTAACAAGTTCTGCGTCTTCAGAGACCGACAGCAGCCATGTCGCGCCGCCTGCTCGAAGCGAGCCGAGGTCCAGTTTTCGGGACCTGTCGAAGGGAAGGACCGCGATATCAAGCCTCTGCATGATCAGTTGAAACCTGCTCCTAAAAGTCGAAGACGATTGGGGCCACAGCTTCTGAGAGAAAGTCAGTGATCCAAAAGCCAAAGAAATTACACGCAGAAGGTCAGGTTGATCAATCTTAGCAGCTTGATGTCTCGCAGCCTTGTACCTAGTCTTCGGCTCGCCGACAGACAGCAGAGCATAGTCACAAGTGTTCTTCACGTCACTCGGCAGAAGGAGGTCAGCTCTTCTAGCAGCAAAAGCTTCGCCTATCCTCAAGAGACCTCCCCAGGACAAAGCCAAAATGCCAGCGACTCGAGGCCAGCCCCACACTAAAGACGTCACCAGAGCTGCTAGGAGCAGCTGCCAGGGCATAGCAACATGATTGACATGTGGCTCCTCGCGCATCCAACTGAAGGCGAGGTCCCAGGAAGGCTGTCGGCTCCTACGGAGCAGAGGCTCCTTCGCAGCAATGGCACTTATGACCTCGCTGAAGTGTGAATAGGGCCATCCAGCTTCTAAAAGACAACGGCCATACTGAACAAGGTACTTGTTGAGGAGGTGGGCATTAGCCAAGCTATCCACAAGCAGCCTATCAAAGACGATGTCGAGACCGGCGAGCCATCCCACGAAGTCAGTCAGAAGCTTCTCACGACGCTTTCGGGTCGCTGTCTCGACCGGCCGACCCTCCTGTAAAACAACAGTCGCGCGGGAGCGCATCCTCGCTTCATCAGCTTTGTTTCGCGGATGCAGGATACCATGGCTCGAAACTACAGAATCTACAATGCCCCAGGTCCAACCCCAAAGAAAGACAACCCCAACCCTGAAAAGGAAAGGGCCTTCCCCAGGAAACCCCAAAGTGCAGTCGAAGTCCAAGCGGAGACGGTGGAAGTTTCTCCATCCCAAGCGCGGCAGAAAGCCAGGCGCATGAGGAATGAGAAGGAGAAACAGACGGGCCCAGTTGGCAGACCAGCGCCGCAGCTTGGGCGCAGCAAGGCCTTCGTACACCTCATGAGTGGAAAGGTGAGGCACGAAGGAGAACTCCGAGGGAGCAGGCAAGGGGTAGTCCCGTGTAGGGCAGTCGGCAGGATTGAGTCTGGTAGGTACAAAGTGAAAGGCTGGGTACAAACCTGCCAGCAGGCACACCGCCGCTATCTTCCTCAAGATAGGCGTGAGGCCTCTTGAGGGGCTCCGCCCCTTTGCAATCGAACGCAGGGCGACGCTGGAGTCCACAAGGACGACGACGCGCCGAGGTCCAGAAAAAGCCAAGGACCGAAGGAGGCGCAGCACAGCCGCAGATTCGAGAATGTTGATGTGCACTGGGGCTCTCCAGAACCAGGAGTCACCTTCGATCCAGGGCGACGACAGAACGATGTCATTGATGAGAGGGTTCTCAAGCCCGGAGGTGAAGGTTTTAGACAGAGCAGTGACATTGAAGTCACGACGCAAGGCTTGGGCAAACTCATGTGCGGGAGCTTCCGCCAGGGGTATACTTGGCGGAGTCACGAGTATACTTCCCCTCCACACGGACGTGACCATGGTCACGGGTGCAAGGCTTACAAATGGGTGACAAATCGATCCCCACAGCAAGGAATCGGAATTCTTTGCGATGGATGCTTCCAAAACTGCATGAAGCCGTCCAAAACTCACGGGCGCCCAACAGCAGAAGACGGCGCCATTCTGCCATCCATGCCATCTTAGAGAGGCGCGGTTGCTCGAGAACAGCTATTGCACCGAGCATCAAGGCAACGAACAGGAGTGCGAGTGCCCGCAAAGCCAACACCGTGCCCAAAAAGGTCTTAGGAGCAGTTGGCACAAACCCCCTAGGCTGCTGGTAGCTGCGGCAAGCAGGGTGAGCAGCCGGGCTGAAAGTGGTACACGGCGGCGCTACAAGAAGGCTGCGGAGCCTGCGCCTTTGCAGGAGGAACATGATCCACTCGAGCGTTCGAAGCCACTCCATGTTGAAGAATGGGCTTTCGCCAACGTCAATCGAAGGGCCTATCCCAAACCCCTTGAGACCTAAAGCCCTAGCGACCCTACCCGAGCCACTGTAAACCTCCACAAAGTCGAAGACATAAGCAAGCGGGCGCTCAGGCCCTGGAACATCAGGAGGGCGAACAGTGCGAAGGGCGAAGACCTCAGGGTCCTCAAACTTGGCAAGTATAGCCGGCAAGCAGGCGGCTATAGCCCTTCTTGGAGCAGTCCGCCAAAGAGGCCGAGTCAACTCACAACCAATGTCGGCTTTGACATAGCCTCCCTTAGCTTCAGAGGCATCAGAGGCGTAAAGGGTGGAGTCCATAGGGGCAGCAAGATCACATTGAGCCAGACGTGCCAACAGCGAGGAGAGCAAGCTCCTGGGCGGCAGGCCTAGGAAGGCGGCAGAGTCTGGGCCGTTTAGAGTCAACACGCATGGCATCGTCGACGCCGTGGGCGGTTGCAAGGATTGACATTAGCGGGCGACGAAAGAGGAGGGTCGAAGTCCATCCCCCCAACAAACACAAATGCAAGGCATCCGTGGTGTGAGTCACGCGGGCTGACTCCAGAGAAACAAGAGCCAAAGCGACCCTCTTCTGAGCCGGAGCGGCGACGGTAGCCAGGCCCAAGGACCTCACAGAGGAGGTAGAACAAACCTCAGCGCCTGCGATTTTGGCACAAGGTTGGGCAACGATGTCTGTATCATCTGACCAGGCAAGGCCATGCGACCGGTATACCTGCTTTGCTCGAACAAGTCGCTCCGCACACAAAGCCTCATCACAGCAGGCAAGGTCATGGACACAGACAGAAAAATAGTCGTCGATCACCAATCCTTGAGCTTCCCTAACCCCTTTGAAAGGCATGTTAGAGCACAACCTGGAAGAGCCATCGAGCAACCCTCCCTCCTCGAGAAGGCTGCCATGAGCACAGGAGGCGATTTCAACTCCAAGGTGATCCCCCTGGGCAATGGCTTTAAAGCAAACCAAGTAATGATCTTTCTCGAACAGCAAGGCGCCATGGTCGGCTACGAGAGGGGCATCCTGCAAACAATCTCCACGCTGCTCCCTCGACAGACAGGAACGCCTATCAGCTTCAGCCAGCAAGTTCGCAAAAGCTGCCGTGCCCTCAACAAAGGGTCGTGGCAAGGCCGGCCCCAAAGCATTGGAAGCGGTTTTTGAGCGGGAAGCCGCAAGCTGGCGGTAGAAGTCTTTGCGATCAGTGGCAGAGCAAAGCAACGTCTGGCGACGAGGATTGATTTCCAGCATACCCAGTAGAGGGCCAACCGGAATGAAGAGGCTGGGGCCGCAAAGGCGCGACTCGGCCCAATTGCGGCCCACGGCGGTCAATGACCTGACGATCCTTGTCTACTCCTTCGTAGCAGTTGAAGGCCCGTGCAAGAAGATAGGAGTCAGAGGCAGGCATATCGGCTATTCCAAAGCTGGGCAAGAGAAGCTCATCCGATAAATACGACTGGGGTCCCATTGGCCTCTGCCACTCAACTTGAGCCGAGACACATCCAGGGATCTGTAGGGCTCTAAGGCAGGAGCTGCATCATTTACGAGTAGCAACCTGAAGGCCGGAATGGTCAGCATAAATGTCATCCGCCAAGCCAGGCACAGAGGCAAGAAAGGCGGAAAGCTCAGAAAGGCGTGGACCTGGTCTAAAAGGCCCGGAAGCAAAGTAGCAATCGAAGTCACCTGCTCTGATAGCTGATTGACCGTTACGCGCTTGGCCTTTGCTGCGGCCTTCTTCTGAATGGGGGGCACAGGCTCTTCTTCCTGAGCAGAATAGTAAGCCAAACGGTCGGTGGTCTCTTGCTCTATCCACTCTCTGGCCCGAAGAAGCAAAGCAAAAGGCTGGGGCACTAAGTGGGGAGCCTCCTCCACAAAAGAATACACTGTCCCTGTCTCGGTCACAGAGCTCCCACATCCAAATCCAGCAGCATCACTGAAACATCCATGCCCGCAGAGATCTCCTCCCCCGATTCGTCCTCCTCCACGGCCGGCACACTCACCATGCATGAGGGGCCCAGAATTGGCGAAGGCAAAGAGCCTCGGCTTCGGCAACGGCCTCCGGGCGCAGGCTCCCTGGCAGAGCACACAGAAAGCCACCTTCTCTGGCCAGCAGTGGCATGAGTAAAGCCTGGCGAGCCTCCCCCGAAGTGCACACGCTGGCCCAGGACAGCACACATGGCTGAGGAACACTGTCTCCCCCAAGCTGGAGATCCGAAAGCTGCAACATCACTGGCGAAGATGAGGCAGAGCAACGCCAGCCGCGTAGCAATACACGCGAGCCTCCGCCAAGGAGGGAAAGGAATGGCAAATGGTGTCAGTATTCTCCAAAGGGCCCACAGCCCGACGGAAAGAAGCGTAGGAATTGAAGCGAGCAGGCTCAGGCAAATCCACACAGCGGAGCACGATGTAGATGGTAGGCCTGAGGCCCACAGAAGCAGAGGGGAGAGGAGTCCCCCATGCCTTCAAGCACCTCTTTGGCCCAAGGCCTGCGACCCAAGCACGCTTGGCCCTCTCCTCAGCAGAAAGGCCGGAACCAGCCGCAGCGAGGCAGGCACACAGGTCAAGGCCGTATTGAGGACACGTTGCAAAGGAGGCTGTTGCAGGGGCAGTGCGCCTAGGGGCAACCCTAGGGGGGGTCTGAGGACTAGAACCCCTAAGATTAGTCTCGGCAGGAGCCGCCTCAGCAGGCGGATCGATGACGTCCCAACCTTGTTGGGAAGAGGCGGACCTGTCCGCAGCAAGGCGAAGCCTTTCCAAGGCGAGCTGGACCTCTGCAATAGCAGCCGAGAGGTCCTGGTCAGTGCTCATGCAGGTAGCCCCTAAGCCTAAGGGATGGAGGCCTATGAACCGCCGAACCGCTAGGGGACCTAGGGGGGGCAGTGCAAGGCGAAGGCAGTGCCGAGGGCACGAAAAGGGAATGCCTGAAGATGAACAGAACGGCCAGGGCCCCAAATCCAACTCCAAAGGCCCAGACCACAAAGGAGAAGCCGAAGGACCCTTGGCAGTGCGCCGGGCAGCTTAACCCAAACCAGTAGTTATTAGCCCCCCAGTGCAAGAACCCCAGGACCTGAGGCAAAGTAGAAAGCCAAGACATACAGAGCTTGAGAGGAAGACGCAACCATCATCGAACCTATTGTGCAGAAGACGGTGCTTTTGCTGTGAAATTCTGCTTTCGTGTGCTGTTTCCACTCTTCGCCAAGGTAGAATCATGAACAGCCTCAAAGCCATGTGCAAGTGCCCTCGATCAACAGCCGGGCATGCAGATGCCAACTTTGTTGCAAATTGTAAGTCTGAATACGTGCAGACACGGCGCTCTGCCATTTCGAGCGCTGAGGGGCCCATGACCTCGCAAGTGTGACACTAGCTGCCAAGATCTTAACAATCAGGATCAAGGCACCGTTCTTGCCTGTGTGTTCAAGCTGTGTGGAGACTACAAGGTACTGCGCAACCAAGTGAATGGCCATTGCTGCGGGTAGGGATTGGAGTTTCAGGGTCTTGGTTTTAAGCAAAAAACACAAGCCATGGCTAATCGCAACGGTATGAGAGACACCTGATGGTGAACAATACCGACAACGATGAGCAGAAGAATAGTAGCACGGATGATGAGGAAAATTGAAGAACCAAAAGCTGCATGCAAACACAGTAAGGACAATGGAGATCCAAACAAAACTGCCAGGACTACGAGCGACTGGAGAAATTTTGTCCAGCTGTGATTGCTAGTACTATTTGTCTTCATACTGCTATTAAATTCCTATAGCTCAGCCATACAGCGTGGAGAGCTAAAGTCAGTGACCAAGCTTGGGAACTCCTCCTCCTTCTGCCAGCACCAACAGGGCGACAGTGACTTCCAAAATTGGTCCCAGGGAGATAGAGAAAGGTTTTGAGAGCAAACTTCTCAGGCCTTATGAAGTGGACTCAGCCAACAAGCCAAGGGAGTCTCGCTAGACCCACTAAACCTGAAACAAGCCTTTACCTATCCCCTTATTTCGCACCTACAGATCTCATCTGACAATCCCCTAACTAACCCCCCCTTTAAGGAGTTGAGACTATAGCTCATCTGGGCCCTGGAGGCCTCCAAAGCCACGCAGGCGTGTTGGCAGGCCGGACCCTGGTGGGGAAAGAACCTGACATGAGCTAAAGTCTAAACTGCGACTATCCCCCTGAATAACCATCATAATAGTACCCTATATAGTCCCTTATATAACCCCCTTTAAGGAATTTATACTATAGCTCACATGTGGACTGAAAAAAGTTGAAGGAAGGATCAAAAAGAGATTACTTCGGGTTATTTCCCTGGCGGGTTTAGGGTTTGTGGCCATTGGTGCGGCTTCTTACTGTTGGTGTGGCCCTTTCTGCCAGCGCGGCCCTCGTAAACTCGTGTAATGGAGTCCGAGCAAGACACAAGAATGCCTAACCTGTCGTAGTCAAAATTGAGGGTTTCGTCTGGCATACGGCTTTGAGTGTGGAATCTCACATGGGGACCAAAAGCATGGTTTGAGGCCGTAACGTAGCAGGATCTCATGGCACATCCTGCACGCGCCAATCATACAAAAAGCTCTAGAACGTGCAGCGAACAATAAGATTCTACAGCTCCAAACCTGCATCGGGGATGTAGCAGGGAGTCTTTGAAATCCTTTTTCAAGTTGCATGTGCCAAGGCACCCGAGCGGGGCAACAACAGATCGCGGCTTCCAGTTGCTACGCTCCGCTACGTCACGCAGCAGCTCGGTCTGAAGCACAGGGTGATGGACATGTTGCTATCCCCAATAAGGGAATCAAATGGCACATAAAATTGCAACTACGATACAGGGATGATATAGGGTTTTGTGATGTTACTCCAAAACATGAAGAGTGAAATGGAAGCTGGGATCATCTAGCTGAGAGTACCTACCGGAAAGCAGTTCCATCTGGGGTTCACCGATCCTTCGTGTGTACTCAAGGACTTTTCTGATCTGATGTAAAGAACCGCTGTGTGGGCGTAGGACCTGGGTTGAGGTCGCCTTTGGTTCCAGTTTCATTTTGGCCGTGAGATAGCTAACTTCAAGGTTCGCACATCAGGATGTAGATCTCACATTGCATTGACGTTCATCTCAAGCTGAAGAGTCTGGAGGCATGCTCTCATGTTGGGAGACACTGGAATCCCAAGGCCTCGTGGATTTCGGTGAATGCATCTGCTTTACGTGTTTGTGGAGCCCTGCAATTGGACTGGGTTGAACCAGCTGCTTCACACCCATCCGAACTCGTCACCGCCGCTGAGCGGACCCAGGCGTCAGCCAAACCTAATCAAGAATCAGAATAAGGTGCTTTCACGGAGAATGGTGAGCAAATCCGAACTCTCCATCCTGCGTGACAAAAAAGCCAGTTTCAGGGCCGCTCAAGCCAACCGAGTATCTTGAAACTCTGAAAATGGGAGACAACACATACCCAAACAGGATGCCTCCTCCGAAGCGTACAGCTGGTAACGGTCCACGGCCCGATACCTGACATCATTGCGTAGATTAATGCCCACTAGCTAAGCCTTCCTCTACGCAGGCAACATCGAATGCTATGAACGGATTACACCGGCACGGCAAGACCCTCGCTTGACAAAGACCTCAGCCCTGAAGTCTCTGCTTCCTGTAGCACAGAGTGGAGGAATGGAATCTTTTATTTCAAGGGCCCAAGCCGCACCAATACTAGGACCAGGATAGATATTCAGCAAAATTAGGATCTTGCGTCCCCTCCACAGAAGTTGCGCCAAATAAGTGTCATTGTATCCTATTGGGACCCATAGTTTTGAGAAACCTACAGCTGTTCACTTCATTGGAGGCAGAACCGCTCAAGCGCAAGCGGAGAACCTAGTGAGGTTTGCATAATCCCTGACACATCCATGTACCTTTCAGCTTCTGCCCTGTAAATGAACATCAAACTAAAAGCAGCTTTAAAGTCCTAATCTGAACTGAGGCCAGGATTCACTTTCAGCGCCACAAACCCGAGGTTGAGCCCCTCCTTCTCCTTCACGACGCATAGGCTGATGCTGGGCCGTCTGGGTTATCGTTTCTTTGGCAGACTTTTTATGGATTGGCTACTGCTTCAGCAGTAAGGATGCATCCACACATGCAATCTTTCCAGCAAACTCAAGCGAAAGTTGACTCTGGGTTACCAGCCCACATGATCCAGCCGAGGCGCCTCATCTGCACATAGCCAAACGGTGGCGAAGGCTCCTGCATTTTGGCGACATGGTGGCGCCTCTTAGGACAATGATCCTATCTTGTCACTGAAAAGTCTATAAGATCGTTAAAAAACGCTCTTGAGCATCCCTGAAGATGCAGTCTCTACCAGGCTCCTTTGCGACAAAGCGTCTATCTTAGGATTTTGACCACTGTTTGCACAGGTTTGGCTTATGTCAATTACGTGATGACATGCCCTTGAAGTCTTGCGGCAGGATTGCATGGAAAGCTCCCTTCACCATGTATACAGCCAACTACTTCTGCAGATTCGGGTTCCCTGCACTCAGTAGCCACATGGTCTGAATTACAATAGGGACTCCAAAATGGTCCCAACATGTTGCATCTGCTCCAACTGGTTAATATTACTAGCTGAAAGGTCCTGTTCCCAGACGCCCATGCACGCGGAAGCGATCGCATAGCAGTGCGCCGGGACGGATAGCGTGGAGCCCCTGCCCCTTGCCATGCTGGGGGTAGATTAAACAGGGTTTCAACTTTTGATTCTAAGTTTGCGGGGTTACTTGGAGGCTTTGATGGGGTGTCGATGACAAAAGTCCTGGCAACATGAGTAAACTCGACTTGGATGGAAAGTGGCGTATAATGTACTGCTGGGCATGCAGAAGGAAAGCTGGTAGGTAGACCTTGGCAGGAACCCGCAGCAGCCAAAGCTGACTGAAGAAGCCGAGCTCCACCAAAGAGCCGTACCAAAAGCATTCAACAGCAGTATTTGTTGGAAGAGCAGGCCCAAACTACACCTGCTCCAGTGCCCGAAAAGACTTCAGGCGACCAAAGCAGCAGAGTTGTGAGGATGAGACGTCAATCACACAGGAGGGCAAAGAAAAGGAAAACTGCCGCTGTGACTTTGCAAATGAACAGTGAATTGGAATTGGACAGGGCTCGAAGTCACGGTGAGTCTCAGTGTGATACAGGGTCAGGGTCAGTCATAAAGCCAGATTCATAGCACTGGATACGCAGGGGATGGCAAAGGGCTGAAGAGTTCCATCTCAGATGCCCTGGTCGACGCTGGCAGGGGAGCTCATCATCTTAGGAAACATACAATTAAAGCAGACCCTCCGCAGGACCGGCCTCCTCGCAGTCCTCGATGTTGTCATCGTCATCGTCATCATCTGGCGTAGGTGGCCGCTCCCTAGGCACAGGTGACTGCTCCCCTCAGAGACTTGGATCCATCCCCTTTGTCTGCCCCAGTTGGATATGCATGTCGCGAAAAACTGATAAAATTTCATTGCATCTTTCAAGACAGCTTGTTCCTCACAAATGGTGCATTCAGCATGTGTGCTCTTATCCTCAACGATCCTGAATGAACTATGTAGCGGACTTGCAAACCTTACTCATGGGCATGATGTCCTTGTGCGTGAGCACAAGTCGCCAGGAGAAATGTGGATCTGCGCTCTCCATCGCACCACCAACTTTTGCAGTTTGGGGAGCTTTGCAGCTGTGGCATGAGGAGCAGTGCTTTCAAAGCGCATGTGTGCGTGCTGGCTGCGCAGCATGTTACTGAGGCACTTGGGTGTCCTCAGCAAGGCATCACCGGGGCATCTGCAGCCCTTGCAAGGGATTTTGCGATTCTGATGCCACTTCCGAAGTTGGAACAAACCGCGGGAGGAGCTTCGCCCTGATCGTTGGGCCCAGCTGTTGGGAGACGACAAGGGTCCATGTTTACAAGGTATCCACGAAAAAATGTCCTCTATAGATTACAGGTAGCATCTGAACATGGATGCTGGTCCCGTGAGGATCGAGGTGCTGATTTGCAGAAATCATCTGTGCCAGAACATACACGGATGCACCAATGCAAGTGCCTAGCATTTCGGTGTACAGCCGGCAGCCACGGTGGGAATGAATCTTGTAGCTGGCAGAGATGTTTGATGAGCTGGTTTGAAGCATGCCGTGCAGATTGAGTCAGCTCAAGGCAGAATGACTGCTCTATGCAGGACGAGCCAAACCTGAGCAGGTAAGCAAGACCTGTTCACGCATCAAATGGGATAAAGTCCACCATGGGCCCGAAACCCTTGTCTCAAAGCCTTCAGATGGGTTCTACTGGGAATCAGTTGCTGGTAGCCAAGGTGTTGGCGTGACTGGAAGCACTTCCGGCGAGGCGACCTCCACTGCAGAACCAGCTGTGGGCAACTCACTTTGCGCTCTACTGGAATGTACCACAACTAGAAGGTACCGCTCTAACAGCAGCACACGTGATGAGAAATAGCCTTCCTCTCAAAATACGCTAAAGGACGAAACTAGGTTGCCAAAGAACCCAAAAGTGTCTCCAATTCAGCGGGGTTTGAATTTGGTCATGGGAGATACCCCAAGAGCTATCTGAAAAGAGCCTCTTTCGAGCAGCTTCTGCTGCGACTGCGGTCGCGGCCCAATGTCATGGCTCTGGCTCAGAGTGGCAACATGTGGCAACTTGAAGTACACATCAGACCGCTCTCCCCTCACGGGGTTTGAGGAGCCTGGTCTCTGCAGTTATGACAAAGGATGTCAAATGAGTTCGACCTTCAGGCTGGCCAGTGCGTGCGAGGCATCTCCCACAAATGGTCTGGCTTGGAACCGGCTTCAGGCTGATCTACTTGGGGACTAGGCTTCGAGCCAAGACCCTCTACACTTCTTGGCATTAGTAAAACCTCATGCGGAACTGTTGAAGCTCGGTGCTCGAATCCACTGGGATCTTTGTCCCTTTGAGCCCGGGAACAGCATCAGGCTGGTAGATATGCAGACCGTGAAGGATCGGATTTTGGGGCCTTGGATGGTTTGGTATCAGGGGTATAGACTAAATAGCCCAGAACTTTGCAAGTCTGTGCGGGTCAGGGTGGTGAACGTCATGGATTGAGAAGTTCCGTCCAGTGTCCTCCCAACACACAAGCCCTCACGCTTCGCAAGCTGCTCTACCACAACGCTTACCACCATAAGCTGGTGCTATCACTCATCAATAAACCTCACAGCTTTGAAATCGCAGAACTAGACTTAGCCGTAGCCCATACAACCGGACCCTTGTCAAGCCCCGACTCATCGGACAGATCCAGCTCTGTGCTTTGCCCGCATCTCTACGCACGCGGCTGTTGCCGTTCGGGGTCCGTCACACCCCATCCGCGCTCCTGCAGAAAAAATGAGAATGTGCAAATAAGTGGATGCCCAACCCAAGTCTAAACGGCATGAGGTTGCGCAGCAACTTGACAGGCAATCCAATTGGAAACTTTTGGAATTGGTGGGTAGACATCTTGCTACATCCTTTTCCTGTGCGAAAGCGAGGGCTGGCTTGGTCACAGAAGCAGCTGCCATCATAAGCCCATACGGATTGCAACGCGTTTGTTACGTTGGCCATTGTTAAGATGTCTTGGGGTTCAGATGCCATGCGATCTACCGCCTATTATCAGGCTTCTTCGCCTCCTACTCGTGCAGACCACGGCCGTGGCGTCCTTGAGTAGGGCCTCTCGTCGGGCCCGGAGCTCCTCGCCAACGATTGCTACGTTGGGTCTCTGGCTACGAATACAGGGTCCCCAGGGTTCACTGGGCTGTCATTCTCAGACTGCGAGGGCCAGCTGCGCTTGCAGAATTCTGGGAAAGTGTGCAAAGATAAGTGCTCCACAATGTCCTCACCAAGGCCGAACGGAATTTCAGCAGCTACAAACAGCTATGAAGGGGTTGTGACAGCTCAACACATCGAAGTATTCAAGTACGAGTAAGCCGGATTTCAGGATTGGGAGCATTTACCCTTTCAGACCGTCTTCCGAGCTCCCTGTATACGGGCCCAGATTTTGGATCCTTAGGAATTTGGGCGCGCACACACACATAACAGTTCTGTGCGTTTGCCACCCAACACGTATCTGGGTGCTTGGGTGGAGTCCTGGTCCAAGCGGCGGAAGAGAGGTGTCACAATGGCCTGTCAAAAGGCATAGCATTGAGGTTCTGCTCTGAAAGCTGGCTTGAGGCCTAGCAGCGGCGCGCGACAGATGAGCCCGCTTGCAAGCAGCCGTCCCAACACACACGTGGCAGGCTATAATGGACAATGCGAAACCCGACTTGTCAGCTCTGCCACTTTGATCATGCTGTATGGCAAGCTAATACCATTGACTACCCTTGCTACAGAAGAGTTGAAAAAATGTGGAGCCAGGCCTTTACTATGATCCTGCTGGCTACAAAAACCCAAATACGGTGAAACGATATCTATTACACTGCCCACATCGTAAGGAGCGCAACACTGTTGCTGACGATGCTCCTAACAAGCCCTGCGAAACGTGCAACAAATGCATCATGCGACACAGCACGGTTCCTAGATCCTGCACAACCGGAAGGAACACGCAAACTGCTGCACATGGAAACGAGCAGCCTTGTTTGTGGAAATGAAGAACCTCCGGAGAGGCTCATCGCAAACTGTAGGCAAGTCCTGCCACAAGCAAGGCTTGCTGCTGCATGCTCCAGCACTTCACAAATACATGGTCTCGTCATGGCTTTAGTCCTGAAGTTATTGGCACTGTGGTCTATGCAGCATCAGGTGCACACACGGTACTCCTCCCTACAGGGTTCGAAGTCTCGGCTCCCTCTCTCGAAAACGAATCGGTAGCAATGCTGTGCACCAGGCTTTTACCCAAGCGCCTTCTCGGCACACACCGAATCCGAAAGCGGAGCCTTGTTGCCTTCAAACGCAGCTTGGTCTACCAGCTACGAGGTCATTGGGCGTTGACTTGGACTGGGCTACAATCCACCAGGGTGTGGACTGCACTCAAGACACAGTGAAAGCCGAATGGCTGAACTGCGGAGAGTGGCCCAATCGACTGGACAACATTGCCTAGGACGTAACAAAGGCATGAAACAGCACTGCTGCTGATAGGGGGCTTGAAGCCAGGAGCCCAGGAGCTGTGCTGTTCGAGGCTAACATTCACAAAATCATGGATCCATGAGAGGTCCTCAGCCAAAGCCTTACCCTAGGCAAATTCTCGAAAAGTCAGCTTTGCCTTTGAGTATGGCTGGAAAGACAGTAAAGCGCATGCTGCAAGGCGTAGATCCAGTCCAGAAACAACATGCTGTCGGTTTGCTCAACAAGTCAGCCCAAAACTATGCGGCTCTTTGAAGCAGTTCCCACGCCTTCTGGCAGTTGTCATCCCAATCTTTTCCAGGCAATATGAGACTGAAGCTGAAAACTTCCGAAAAGAATATAGCTTGATCCTCACACCGTGGATCGTACGTAAACTCCTGCGGTCAACTCGCCTGGGACGTCCTTCAGAGGTCTGAGGTGCTCCTTTTCGTATTCGAAGGCCTACCAGAGAACAATCTTTCAGAGCTCCAGGGCTTGGGGTTCAGAAGGAAGTTTGGCTGTTGGAGCGTTGTGTGTTCAATCCAGGCCTGCACAACCATCTCGAACTTGTCAATGTCTTTACAGTAGATCGCCTCCACTGTCTTCAGGTCCTCATACTCAGCCCAGAGTTCGTAGAGCTCCTCCCCAAGGGGGTCCCCCACCACCTTCCGGATGGCTTGCATGGCCTCCCTCTCCTCAGCAGCTGGCAACGCATACTTCAACCCTGCCGCAGCCCAATGTATGAACAACACATACAAGCACGCTCAACGCCATCAAGGAAGACGTCCCACATCACCCGCAAATCACAAGTCAAGCTAAGGCTCCTTCTCGTGCTTGGACGCCACAAGGGTCGGGTTACAGTAGGGCGTGATGTCTCCCGCCAAAGCTTCACAGAGATCGTGACTGACGGCCATCCGCAGGAGCCGCATCTTGTCCACCTGCAGGAGAGGATCCCTTTGGAAGTCTTTGTTTAAAGCATATCGCGTGGCTACTTCTCACGACGGCACCTTGTCTGGATGGAACTTCTCCATCCCTGGGGTTGTATAGTCATCCCGTGGGTCGGCCGGCTGAGTGAGTAGCATCGCGCACATGGCACAGCGGTGCATGTGGTCGGAGTCGCTCTCCGGCAGAGGAACTTTACGCATGACCCAACCAGTCCGCTTCAGCCGCTTTAGCGTGCCGCAGATGTCCGAGATAAAGGACAGCGCATCCATTGTGCCTGGGCCTGTCTTGGCCCTCTTGGCTTCAGGCTCGCCATTGGCCATGATTGCAAATCCTGTCTGCCAGTCAGTCAGGAGTGCCAAGCTGATCAAGATGACAGCTGCGCCTCTGGAATGGGCTCGATGGCAGTGCATATAAAGACGAACCACTGATCCAGAATTTGTGGTTGCTGCGGCCGTGTTAAAACTTAAGCTCGGAAGCTGCGCTACACTTGCCTGAAACCCTCTGCCAGAATGACAAAGCATGCGAAAGGCGAGATACACGAATGTGATGCTGACAATTGGGCCCGAAAAATGGCTGCAACCGATAACGTATGGCAAATGCGCGGGAATGGAAATGGAAGCCTCTGGTCTCATCTCAGGCCTTGAAATGTGTGATAAACGCACGACCCCCTAAGGGAAAGTTCACTGAGTGCTCAATACAAGCAGAACGTGTGGTAAGTGGCATAGGCATTTTTGAACCTTACCGGTTGTTGCAAGTCCAGCTCTACAGCTTCTGCACTTGAACCATCCTTCAGCCTGTACAGTTGCCATACCTGCTTAGAAGCTAAACATTGCGTTAACTACTCATGTCTGAAACAAGGAAGCTGCTTCTATCTGCTGCCACATCAAACCCATATTGCTCTTAGTCCTGAACCATAAACTCAGTGCTATCATGTCTGCAAGGATAGAGGTCCAAACGCCCGCTGAGGCTGCGACAAGGTTCAGGGATCTCTGCGCAAGGTCTTCGTTGCAGGGTTGTGGCACGAGGCATCTGTCAAGGCGGCGTTTGCAAGGCTCCAGGGTCGGCAGGAGAAATGCTTCGATGATCAGCAGTTTCAAGCCTCATGAGGTTTGATGGCTGCAAACGAATTGAGAGAGGACTCGACAAGGGTAGCACGATCGCAATTTGGAACATACTGCTACGGGTCGATAATGTCGATACATCCATAGATGGTTGTCAGTAGCAGTTTTCTAGGACATGAAGCATGTGGGACTTGGGCATTAGGACCTAGGTGCATGACTGGCGGCTCTTCTTGGCGGGGCGCGCGTCGGTCTTGCAAGGGTGTCTGCAACATCGGCTGCCAGGTGGACAGAACTTCTCGAAAGCCGGTATGAAAGCAACGAAAAGCACGGACGCTGGACTGTGGCCTTTCGCGTTGTCGCAGAGATGCAATCAATCCTATGCACAACTAACTGTAGCTTGATGAAATTTGAAAGCACATCCTGAATAGTACAGACGGGGGGCCAACCTAGAACTGCAGCGAAACTGAAACCTGAATACCAAGTATTCAAACATGGCTGCTTCTAAGAGTGGACCACAATGCGCAAACGGAGCTAACCAAAAAAGTAGCCACACAACCCCTTCTGCAGAAGAGACGCTGCAAACGGCAGAACCAGAAAATCAACCACTTCATGAAGGCGCAAAGAAAAGGAATACTCATCAAAAGGCCTTGAGACCTAGAATTGAAACTATATCAGGGCTCCTTCCAAAGCAAGGTTCTGTTCCTGGCCGCCATCTGGCAGGCACCCAGCTCTCTAGTGCAGCTTCAGGGCTAAACATCTGCTACTGCTTCATGTCACGGACAAGGTTGCAAGCAGCCCTGGACGTTGGACAAGGGAACCAATCTGCTCATAAATTTTGGTCTAAAGAATTGCAACTTAGATAATCCACGTCTCGCCTGAAGCTGCCCTTTCAACACTGCAACCATGCCGCAGCCCCTCTCCACGATCGGGGAGGGCTAAAACAGAAATGCCAGAGTCTGGGGTCAAGCAGTCAGAGGCGTTCGGTACTGAAGCTTTCAGCGAAAAGGTTTTGAAGGTTTGAAGTTTTGGTCTGTGGCAGTTCTTCAACAGCTTTCAGGCTGGACGTTCACAAGGACTCACACGATCTAATCTGTCGAGATGAAGGCACTGTTTTCCTCTGCAAACAGGGCCCGGACAAGCGCAAAGGCTAACAGTGATCCGAATTTTTTAGCATGGGACTCTAGAGTATGAGTAGGCAGGTAAGGCATGGTCCCTATGCGCAAAGATGTTCAGCATCGCCAAGAAGGTTGTATAGGTTGTATGAGGGGCATGTGCCCGTGCGCGAGGTATGAAAGAAGCCTTTAGTTCAAAGTCTCGCGCTCTGGGCAGATGGGGGTTCGGGTTAGGGATTGCGTGTGCTCACCAGCCTCCGCCTTCGCAAAAAAACATGACTCCACGCAAAACAAAAAAAAAACTCTAGAGTTGCTTTAGCAACTACTCTGATCAAGAACTAGGTCACCATCAAGGATATTCTTGCAATGCCTGCAAAGCTCATTGCATGCGTTGCACCTTTGCAAGAAGAATCAACTGCATTAGCAATCACTTTCTGAACTACCACTACTACGGTCGCAGGAACTGCATGTACACTGGTACACACACACATATATATATATATGTGTACATGCTGTGTCTGTGCGCTCGTTTATGCATGGTACCCAATGCATATGGCCATAGAAAGAGGGGCAAGCACTATTATTAGAAGCAAGGTCGTCGGATTTTGTGACTGCACATGCTTAGAGAAATCGAAATCATAGATTTTGCTACTGCTGGCCATGGTTTAAATTACAAATCGCCCAAACTTCTTGAAAATCTAAACAGTTTCACTAGAATAGACTGGCGGTCTCTGTTGTTTGCGAACAAAGTCTTGAGATCTAGCACATGAATATAATGCGTCCACTTTCTGTATACTCATACATATACTCTAGATGTTGCGGCTAGCAGTGCCTAAATCTGGGGGTGATGACTTCCTTTGAGGAGTTGGGTTGAGGGTTTAGCGCTCGGCGTTCGGAGTGCATCCCTCAGAGGACGTCCGCAGAACCTCAGCGCCGCTGAGACTTGGAGAGGAAGTTGAAAGTATACGAACAAAGTGGATTATGTTCGGAGGCCATGGGAACAAAAAGGCCAGATCTTGCGAGCCAGACACCTATCCGCATCTTACCAATACTCGTAGAATATTGCTCGAGGACCCAGCGCTTCCGCGAGGTCGGCTTATCCTCCGGCCTCGGCAAGCCCTCAAGTCCCAGCTTGTAGCGGATGACAAAGTCCTGCCATGTCACCAGGAAAATCAATCGCTGGGGTGTCTGGAGCTTCCATGGAGTCACCCTTGCTTCAATAGCGCAATACCCTGTGAGAGCTAAAAAATAAATGCAACATGCCTTGCAGCTCCTTGGGCAGCAACAGCCTCAGCTTCTCTCTGATGGAGCGGTAGGCCACCTGCGCTGCTTGGACAGCGGGCAGAAATAGTACTCTTCAATCCAACCAGCATCAGTTGCCGACCATGAATGAAGCAATGACAAGCGACCCATAGGAACAGTCATCGCATTCTCATTGTTCTTGCACTTGGTAACTTCGGCCGCTTGCCTCAGGCCTAAAACCCCAAGCCCTACGGAGCAGGACTGGACCTGCAAAGCTTGGAAAAGGTATTGCTGACTCCCCGCCACTCAGCTTCAGACCTCTCAAGTCGTGATGACATGCAAACCTATTACTGAAGCGGATATTCCCAGAGCCTGGCCTGTACAGAGCCTTCGCTCACTTTGACGACTGTTGCAACTTCGGCCAGCCTTGAGCTGCACAAGTGAGCTTTAGGCTTGGAAGTCTTAGGAAACTCAGCCATTGGGCCATCCAGGCGCCGGCTGAGGTAGTTGTAAGCACGCAGCTCTAATGAAGACGGCCAAAACTAAGAGCCTCCTGTATGTATCTCGGCAAGTGCCTATACTCCTCCTCTCCACTTTCTGCTCAAACTAAATCCCTCACAGATTGGGGGTCGTATCTTAAAAACTCCCTGCTACAGCTACAACATCGCACACATCAACACTGCCACTGCTACCACTGCTACCACTGCTACCACTGCTACCACTGCTACCACTGCTACCACTGCTACCACTGCCACCACCGCCCACTGCCACCACTGCCACCACTGCCATGACCAGCCCCACCCTCACCCGCACCGACCCACACCCCCCCGCCCCACCCCACCCCCACCCCCACGCCACCACCACCACCACCACCACCACCACCACCACCACCACCACCACCACCACCACCACTGCCGCCGCCAGCGAAAGAGGGATCGATACGTGCCTTGGTCTTCCTATGATCGGTAGAGTACCTCCCAAACCATGGCCTGGGCTTTTGTTCTGCATCCAGGAGCCAACTTACCTCAGTCCCGTCTTCGGGAACATCTCCGGATTGTTGGTTGAGCATGCAATTGATCATGGCGACGACTGGGCCAATAGAACTGAAAAGCACACTGCAACCAAAGGACTAGTTTCAGCCACAGACCTGATCTGGAATCACCAAAAGTATGGGGGTTTGTAATGTCCTTTTTATGTAATCCTCTGCATGCAATTTGCCCTTGTTAACGTGGCATCCGGGCTGCGATGAAAATGGCGGCGGCCATTGCGGCGGCTGCCAGCGTGTGCTCAACTAGCCCCTGGAAAGCTTCAGGCGTTCAATGTTAAAGACAAAATCAACTGGACTGGGTCTTCAACAAGGAGCACACAAAACTCGGTTCCAGGCTAAAAGCTTCAAGCACAAACTTCAGGCATGACGCTATGACTCAGCCAAACTCGTCTGTTGTGGCCTTGCCCTTCTTGACGACATCTTGCCTTTTCGTCAGACAAACAGTGGCCATTTGCATGGATACGTCCAACGACATCGACTTCTTGGCAAAGAACCACAGATTCATGGAAACAAGAGGGAGGGTCCACGGTTCTTCTTGCCCATGGTTGGGCTTCTGGGCATACACGTGCCACATGCAAAACACGCCTTGTGCTAAAAATACCTTGCCGGGAGAAGAGGTTGCTGCTTTTCGCCGTGAACGTTTCGACTGCACAAGATGCTTGGTGTGCTCTCCTACCAGGGTAGCGTCATTGCTCTCCTCAACCGACGCCAGCAAAATGCAAAGCGGTCACGCGATTCAGATGCTGGGACTGCGGCCGCAAAGCTTGGAGGGCTATGTGCTTTGCTGGAGTGACCACCTCAGCAACCAGTGAGACAAGTGCTACAAAGATTCAAAAGCCTCTTGACAGCCATCTCTGAAATCCCCAGCTGCGTGATCCTCCAACAGACGCTACAAGCAACCTGAAACCCAGACACTGGACCTGCGACTACTCTGCAAGCAAGCCCACATTCTGCACGGAGAAAACCATAGATCTTGCTCGAACATCATGTGCACTGCAACCTTGCAAACGTTTCGTTGCACCAGTTTGTACAAATCTGATCCGCTTGCATTTCCTGAGAAATAATGCCTGCCTTCTCATCTAGGTGCATAACCTCCGGAACTCCAGATGCGACGGTAACTCTGCCCAGCAAGGCCTGCGCAGCAAGACCTAGCCGGCCAACATAGCGCCGTATCAGGTCCTGACGAGGCTTCTGCGTTTCTGAATTCAGAGTTTTGAAATTTAACATCTGCAGTGGTAAGGGGTCCAGCTGGATACCTCTGCAAGCTGTGGCACAAAAAGCAATGAAACGATCAATCTTTTTAGCTTGTCTGGTTGAGAATAAGCGTTAATCAATCCAAGAATGAAAGCTAACATTCTTAATGATGCGAGAAAGTTCTAAATCCTGCTTGAAATTCTGGTTCTTTCCTGTCTTGCTTGAATCGTTCTAAAGCTTGTTGAATTCTCTTTCTGTGTTCAACAAGCTGTTTCAAAATGCAACAGTTCGACGATGTTGGAAATTTGCACCTTGGTTAGATAACATGATTCCCTCAGACGAATCACTATGTGACATATCCAAAATCCCTCGCTTCTCTTACCAAGCAGAAGGAATTGTGTGTTTGGTAAACCTGTGTAATCTATCATTTGCACGGTTCACGGCATAGATAGTTGCTGGTGCTCTTTCCACTAGACCTCATCTGAATGCCCCCAACGAACTCAGGCAGATGATAAGCCTCCCGATCTGAACCAGCCGGCCCTTGAGTTGAACCCCACACACACATACTTAACAGCAACTTTGTCATGTTTGCTCTGCGGCTTGCACACTGACACCAATGTGCCACTTGTGCTGCTTGACCATCAGACTGCCCATGACCGGTGCCTCATCTTCCAGGTAGGCCGCGTGATTCCGAGTTCTGGCGAGATCCTTACAGCACAGGAGGCTTCAGAGAACCCAGGTCCCCACTGGACCTCTGCATTTGCATTGCAAAATCAGGACGCTCTTGGCCTGTCTCCAACCCTCTTGGCCTCCGGCATTACAGAGATCCTTGCTGTGCCTCGCGATGATCTCCTCACAGCGGGCCTTCCAAGTGAGCGGTTTCTGAGGCTCTGCTCAGCTCCTTCCTGCGTAGAGCAACAGCAAGGTGCATTTAGGAAACTGAATGAAATACAGCTCATTTTTGAGGTTCCTGACACCTCAAGACGCTACCAAGGCTGCATTTGTGTCATCAAGCGGGCGGGGCGGGGCCCTCAGAGCGCATCTCAAATTGATATTATCTTGGTTTGAAGGCAGGTATGGTCATGAGAACACAATGGCAGCACTGTTGACAGTCCAATGTTCTGCACACTTTGCTTGAAGCTCGAGGGAAGGGGGCGGTGCATCTGGAGAAGGGGCCTATTTCGGGCGGGGGGTACTGTTGCGTAGAGTGGTAGAGCGGGTGCTTCTTTAGGATGCGACGGTGAGGTCGTTTGCCTGGGCCACCCGGCTACACGTTTAGGATGTGGACACATCAATGTCCAAGAGCAGTCGCTTGGCAGGTCATCAATGTAGTCTATGTGCGCTGGCATTGAGCACTGGATACACTCACTGTTAGATTCGAAACCAACACCAGGAGGAACATACACCATACAGCTATGAGGTCCGGCAAAGTGACCACAAGGAGAGTACCGGTAGTGACCACATTCAAAACGTAGTTCATAATCGCAGTCAACACAGGACCAGGACTTCCTCATGGCAGTCGCCGCCTGGTTGAAAGCTCGGATCTGCTGACGGAGGCAGGCATCCAGGTCTGCCTGGCAAAATTCCCCGATTCCTAAAGCACGTTGAGAATTATTAAGGCTGTTGAGCCTGGAGTCATGCTGGTGTATCAATGTGGCACAATCCAGAGCACAAACAGGTTCAAGCAAGGTGGATTCAGAGGTATTAGGCTCAGGTAGTCTTGCGCGCGGCATCAGCAGATGGGTGGGAATAAGAGACACTCCCACATGAAACCACAGTCAAGACAGCACCATCCTCACACGCAGCACATCGTGCACATGAAACATTGTTTTGTAAAACGTTAGAAGCCTTTTTTTCCTGAAACTCATTTGGCCGGATGTCAGAGTGCCTCGGTGACGGCAGCAGGATCTCCCGACCACGTCGCTACTGTGAAGCCCTGCCCAGGGCTTGATATTGATCTAAACTCCTAGTATTCCCTGTCACAACCCTGGGTTTTAGTGTTAAGGACCTAAACTCCTAGCATCGCCCTTGAAACCCCTACACTCCTGCACAAAATCCACTCTATTCCCCCCTGTAAGGAGTCTAGACTATAGCTCATATGCTTGATCCTTTGTTTTGGCAGTCCATCTATGGGAGTTGAACCATGTTCAACTAGTAACTAGTGTTGGAAGGGATCTGTCCATGCTATGGGATTCCTGGGCACAGCTGGCGCCAGGGGGACCTCATGGATATGTAAGGAGTATGAGGAGGGGAAGTAGGTCAGGAGGTCCCATTAGGGATTGTCTCGTGATTGTTTTGGGAAGCTCCCATACTTTGGGCATGTGGGGGGGGGGGCGGGGGGGGGGGGGGGGCGGGGGGGGGGGG
>CAJNIZ010007170.1:3569-16533 GCA_905231905.1 Symbiodinium pilosum
TATTGGGACATAAATGAATACTACATATGTAGAGAGCATCATATATAGGGAGATCTATTTCTATATGGTAGTTTCCCAAAACAAGGGGACCCCAATATAGACCCCAAAATACTACAATCCTTATTACGGGGACCCCCAAAAAGGTACCCCTAATTTTGGGAAACTACCATATGTTGCAGGTATAAGGATCAACGTTTAGGGCTTCTGGACCAGCAAAACCAGGACTCCATTGCTGTTGTCCTTTCCTATGTAGCCAAAAAGGCTCCTTTCAATACCCCCAAAACAATCAAAATTTAGGGTTTAGGGTTTAGGGTTTAAGGGTTTAGGGTTTAGGGTTTAAGGGTTAAGGGTTTAGGGTTTAGGGCTTCCTCATTTCAAGCACAGAAGCGCATTGGGGATGGCCTTCAGGCTCTCGTTAGGCGCGTCTATCCTCAGCTTGGGCGTCCGCAGATCAGTCTACATGTCAATGTAGTACCTTTTGGGGTGGGGTTCTACTAGGAATCCTAACCAACAAAACCCTACAAACTCAAAAATGGAACTACATAGAAGGGTCCATGTAAGCTCCTGATGAATCAGCTCCTGGGGCCACATGGGATTTCTCAAACATGCCCCCATAGATCCCTTCGTTGGGACCCCATTAGCCAGTTTTAATGCACATGCCTCTGCAAGGGTCTCTTAGCAAGGGCCCCGGTTTTGGTTTGTTTCTTAATAGTTGGTAGTTTCCACTTTTTTCCCTTCTGCTATATACATATCCCTTTAGAGTCCTTTAAAAATTATAGACGTAATTCCAATTTCATGTCCCATTTGATTCTCCATTATTTGGAGAATGATAATATCCCTGAACCCTGAACCCTCAATTCCCGCTTCCATATGTTGACAGCTTGACACTTCGTGGGCAAGTGCCGAACCTTTAGGGGCAAGTAGGAGAACAGTAGTGAAGAGTCTGGGGGCCCCCTGTTAAGGGAAACTGCCATTTATGAATAGGTTCCAGGCGCGGTGCGGCAACGAAGCCGGCCAAGCACTGGGGGCTCTACAGTTCCCCCTGAAGTAGATGTAGGGCTTATATGGTTTTATAGGGATAATGGAAAAGAATATGGAAACTGCTATTTAGGGTTTGGGGTTTAGGGTTTAGGGGATATAGTAGTTCCCCCCGCAGTAGATAGGATATGGGGTATATGGGGGATCTTTTTATGATATACCCAAAGCCATATTCTATCTACTTAAGGGGGACTATAGGGTTTAGGGTTTATAAGGTGTCTAAGCGAGAGCTATCTTGCAACCTACTACAACCGCCGCACACGCTAGAGATCGATGCTGGGCCTGCTGCTGGGTGTGAGTTCCTTTTACTACACCCTCGACATTAATCAAAGGCTTTTTGTAACCCCACGCCCCGAAATTGAATCCGATTATACTCAGATGATACTGCACTTACAGTGTCCTAGTTTCGGGCGCCGGAGTTACCCAAAATCCTCTTGCTAGATATTATGATAGGAGCCTTTGTTTTGTGCACTCCCACAGTGTTCTGCAGGGCTGCAGTCTCACTGTTATCCCTTTTTTCTCAAGATAGCAAGGAGAAGCAACTGAAAGCACGACAGAACCGATTCGAAAGATCTGCTCTCTCCCCAAGCTATGCCCGCAAGCCCCAACCCTTAAACCAATAAGTCATCCAAAGCCCCACATCCTCAGCCCCATATATCCCTCTATACCCATCCCGACATAATCCCTTTCCTAAACTTACTGCCTTGGGTAGTAAGGAGTAAGGATCACGAGATAATCCCCATAGAATGTGCCCTTACTCCCTACTAACCCTAAACCCTAAACCCTATCCCCAATATACTATAGTAGTTTCCATTTTCTTTTCCATTATCCCAATATATCCCCAATGTACTATAGTAGTTTCCATTTTCTTGTCCATTATCCCCTAAACCCTAAACCCTATCTCCATTTTCTTTTCCATCATCCCAGTATAAGTAAATCCAAGCATCTCAAACATGAAGTAGGCCTGGAGCAGCTCTGCCTTTTCCAGCAGCAAAGCCAGAAACCGCGAAGCCAAGGCATCGGTATCCACAGAGCCATGAATCGTTGGATCATAGCCTGGGTTTAAGGTTTAGGTTTAGGGTTGAGGGTTGGGTTTGGGGGTCTAGGGTTTAGGGTAGCGTAGTTGGGGTGTAGGGTTTAGGGCTTGGGGTCCAAAATTGGGCTGTATGGTGATTAGGCTCACACAGATACTTGGGTCATCATGCTAAACTGCGTTGAATTTAAGTTACTATGTTCGGAAAACCAGATTATTAATTACCATATATTCCCATTATGGTAACTTAACTTAAACTCCTTAACAATAACCCAGTAAAGTGTCCTCCTGCATATACATTCTCGGGGTGTCACAGGAAAGCCACCAGTGTTGGAAACTGCGCTGGTCCAATGTCCGCAACACGCGCGCCAGGATCCATGAAGGTTTAGTCGGTTTATGTGGATGGCAATAATACCATAGGGTTTAGGGTCCAGGGTCTACGGTTTAGGGTTAAGGGGTTTAGGGTTTAGGGATCTATGAAGGTTTAGTCGGTTTGTGTGGATGGCAATAATACCATAAGGGTCTGGGGTCCAGAGTTTAGGGTCTAGGGATTCATGAAGGTTTAGTCGGTTTATGTGGCTAGCAACAATACCATGCCTAATGCCAGAAAACAACACTGACGATAATCATGACTCCCCTAAACCTTAAACCCTAAACCCTAAACCCTAAACCCTAAACCGAATAGTCATGAAAGGAGCCCAGGGAGATTCTGCAACTGGGAGCCATGTTCAGCCATCTACTACTACTCTTACTACTATTGCTACTCTTGTCATTTTTACTACAGTTGCTTCTGTTACTATTACAAGTACTAATACTTGGCTATTGCCAATTGCTAATACAATACAGCAATAACCCGCATGTATAACCCTAAACCCTACACCCTGAACCCTACACCCTGCACCCGAAATAGTAGTTTCCATTTTTTCCATTATCCCAATATAAACCCAATAAAATAAACCCTAATATTACCAACAAAACTCAGCAGCCCAGCCGGACTGAGCTCTCCGTATGCAGTGAGCCTATAGTATAGTATATTATAGTATACTATAGTCTACGACAGAAGATAGAAAATATAGTATGCTGTAATACATTTTTACATATTATACTACAAATTAAGAAATATATTATAGTACAAAATACTACTGTATATTATAGTATACTACAGTATATTCATCACGAGCAAAAGTTGTGTATCCTTACTCATTTCTAAGTTCCCGATGGCTAGGAAACCCATATGAACCCCGCGGTAATCAAACTCTGGTCCCTAGAAGACACTCTTCCACACCAAGGCCTAAACCGTGAATCTGAAATTAAAGAAGGGATGCCACTTTCCTGGGGGCTCTAACTATATAAAAAATACCTACATTGGGCCCTAAACCCTACAAATAATACCTACATGGAGCCTTAGGGTTTGGCATGACTAGGTACACTGCTTGCCATCCCAGTTGCCAGAGTCCGGGTCCTTGGTTCCCACGGCACGGTGAAGGGTTTAGGGTTAAGGGTTTAGGGCAAAAAATGGCCACCCAATAAAGCTATTCTGCTCAGTGCGAGGTGGATGCTGTCCGTGGAAATCAAATTACGGGAAGAGGTTCTAACGGTGTACTCTGGGACAACCCTAAATCCTGCACCCTAGACCCTCCCCCAACGCCCCCTAAAAAAGTTCAATCAGAGTGTCTTGAATGCCCAACTTCAGCAGCTCCAGCAAGGGTACAGGCTCGGACAGGGTGATGCTGCCAACTCCACCGATGAGCCTGTTGAGGATTTGGGGGTTGGGTTTCCGTGGTTACTGAAAACTTGTAAAGGGGTTTAGGGCATAAGAAGCCTGAAGGGGATTTGGTACGGTGCTGTACGAATAAGGGATTCGGGATGTCTTATAATGTAGGCCCTGCTGGAAGCGTGGTAGGCTTCATAAGGCCGAAGCAACAGTATTCGGAGGTTGAGATCCTGAACCTTTTGCACCCACAACTGGTTGAGTTGGAGATTGCTTGTTTTGTGTCCTTATCATATTCTTGCCGGCCCCATAATCCAGAAATATCAGAATCAGTACCACAGTTGTACCAACAATGTCAAAGTAAGAAGCACCTGGTCCAACTTCCAACACTCCTCAAGACAACCAACCGATGAGCCCCACTTCAGAATCTTGAGTTTAGGATTCCATCTGCGCTAAACCCCTAAACCCCAAACGCCAAACTCTATACCCTAAACCCTAAAGGGATTAGAGGCTAGGGGGCTTCAGATTTACAGCAGCTTTGAGGTTTAGGTACAAGCTTAGGGGCTCATAAGCAGGCTTTTGCGGAAGGTTTCGTATCTAGGGATTGGAGGTTTATGGGGACTTTGGGCTTAAGGCTTACAAATCCCAAAGGGTCCAGGGACTCAAATAATAGGATTTTAGGCCAAATACTATAATATGAATGGTATTTGGGCCCTAAAACAGCCGCGATTACTTGGGCCCTTGGAGCCTTGAGGAATGGTTCATTTGCAAATTTAGCGGTGCCGACTTGGCTGGAGGTTTTGGTTGCCGCCGGATGCCAGCTGTATGGTCCCCCTTAAGTATATAGAATATGGCTTTGGGTATATTAAAAAAGATCCCGTATAGTACCCCATAATTATTCTATCTACTTAAGGGGGACTATATCCTGACAGTTTGTTGCAAACATCTCGTGTACAAGATGGCTATTGCTGTAGCAAAATTGCGGGCAGCGCTAAGTCCTTCACAATACCATTACCATCCGCAGGGGAAGGCGAAGACACTTTTTCACCAGGTTGGAGCAGTTTGAAGCGGTCTTGCTGGGCTTGTTAAGAGTGAGGTTAGAAGCAAATACATAAGAAGCCCAGCAAAGAGCCTATTTGTAAATCTACGGGCACTCATAACCTCTCAAACGGGCTTGGGGCCCATACTGCAGTCCATGCTGTGACCCTGTCTTCCTAGTCGTCATGATGGATTTCCTTTTCGTGCCCTGCATGTGCAGCCAGCGCTTGCGAAATGGCCCCTCTCTGCAACTGCATCCCACAAGAGCAAGTCGAATGCAGGTTGATGCAACAAACTCCTCATCGGATACCCGTAGCATGTTACAGTGCAGGTCAAGTCATTGGGGCTCTGTCGCAGTTTGGGTCTGAGCAGGACATGCAGATAAAAACGCTTCCAAGGACTTTCGAAGTACATGAAATACGCCACAGCAGCTTTAGGCAGCCAAACATGTAGTTATGGGCTTGTTTGGTGGCAAACGTTGTAAGCTATAATTTCTCCCATGGCATATGCCCTGTACTCCAACATCGTAACCGAGCAATCATTGCTCAAACTGATGATCCCAAATAGCCCAAAGATCCACTCCGCTGCCCCCGACCCTGTTGCCTCAGCAGGCGCTGGTAGGCGCATTCCCGCGCAAGAATGGCAAGGTTTATCATGCAAAGGGAGGAGCCACACTGAACCAGCACCAGCTCATGGGTCACCGGACCCACGTACACCTACGCTGGCACCACCAGGCAGGATACAGGTCTGACTATGAGAAGTACAACCTACCTCCTAGCTATAGAAGTACTGCTCACCGGGCTTGTGCTGCAAACCCTCTGCAAGTTTCGCACCACAAGCATCCTCAATTGATAGGGAAGGCCCTAGGCAAGAGCAGGAAAGCACGCAAAGCATGCCCTGAAGCTTCGGCCAGGTGACGGACTTCTGCAACGAGGCTGACAGCTCCTCGTCTGCAACGGAGGCCACGGACTGCCTCAGCTCTTCAATGGATGTCAGCTGCTGAGCTTCCTCGTAGGCGGCCATGCGCGCCTCAGAGGGTGTGCCGTGCCCTGCCGGCTCACTGGGCACCAGAGCAAGAGCCTGCGTGGCCACTTGAGAGGCTTGCGCTGCTTGCGATGCCGACTGAGATTCTAGAAGCGACTGCAGGGACATCTGTCGGTAGTCTGTCCGCACCCGTGTGGGATTCAGGACCGGTGCAGCAGGCGCAGCTGGCCCCGCAGACGCCGTTGCTGGAGCCTCTGAGCGTGCGAGCGCTGCGGCAGCGCTCGCTCGCGTCGCTGCTGGAGGTGCAAGTCGCAAAGCCGGTGGTACCGGAAGAGCCGGTCTCTCCCGCTCCGGGGGAACGGCTGCCGTGCCTTTAGCAGGTGAAGGTAGCGCTGACATGAAGGTCCTAGATCCGCCCATATTCTGAAGCTGTGCGAGCAGTGTCTCTTGCAACTTCTGGGAGATGGTCTCCTTGTTGACTTGGGGCTGGGAGTCACGGGACCATTGAATGCGTGAGGAAGAATGCTATGCCAAAATTTAGTACAATATGAACTATAATCTAATAAACTCCTAAGATCCCCTCAATAACCCCTATAGTCGTCCCCCATATAATCCCCTATACAACCCCCTTTAATGGAGTTTAGACTATGGCTCATATAAGCAAGCGTCCTCGTGCAGGAATTGCACTTCCATCTTTGTTGGGTGGACGTTTACATCGATGGAAGCAGAGTTCACTTCTAGGGCCAAGTAGACCCAAGGGTGCTGATGGCGTGGCAGCCTGGGTTGCTGTTAAAGAACTTAACTTAAGGTACTATATGATCCTCCTATAATGGAGAATCATTTGGAAAAGAACATGTAGAATGAAATGGAAACTGGGGGAATCTAGGGGCTTAAGGAACTTAATTCAAGTTACTATATTTGGGAAACCATATCAATTACTATATATATATATATTCCCAGTATGGTAACTTGATTTAAGTTCCTTAACAGCAACCCGGCAGCACACTTTGGTAGACGGCCTCAATGGCCCGCTTCAAGGGCCCTGATTCCACCAGCCGGTTGTTGATGAAGAGGATGAGCGTCAGGGACCGAGATGTGTAGTTCGGGCTTGATGCAAAGCCTATAGTTTGCTTTGACCTATAAGACAGATACTACTTTCATTTTCTTAGGGTTTTACTAAAATTAAAAAAAATTACAAGTAATTCTAAGGATACCCCAATATAACCCTATAAACCCCTACCTACATAAAATAATTCCTAAGGACAGTACAGAAGCCAGAACAGGAAAACTTGGGGTCCTGGGAGGCAAGCGAGAAGGGGAAGAGCTCCCTTGCCAAATTCTGCCTGGGCCACTGTTTTTTCAATACAGGTGGTTGTCAAAATTATGGTCCCTTTTGGATCCCTATTATAATACGGCACCTAATATTTAGGGTACCCAAAAAGGGATCATAATTTTGACAACCACCCATATTCTGAGTGATGAACAGTGCTATTCCTCATGAGGTTTGAGCATTTCATTTTGGAAGGCTTTGTAGCTTCTTGCAGTGCCCGTCCGGCATGAGAAAGCACCCTTGTTATTCCAAAACGCATACTTTTCCAAACCCGAGCTGCCAGAAAAAGGGCATAAACTGTGAGACCTGAAAACCATATCATGTCGACCATGTTTTCTGTATACGGGTGTCCCAAAGAGATGAGCTCATAGGCCCTCAGGGCAAATAAGCATGCGATCCTTCTAGTTTTCGGGTGACGAAGCTTAAAACCGCAGCCATGTACTGCCTTAACCCAGTACCTTATATAACAGCTCAAACCCCAAACCCTAAACCCTAAACTTCACCCAGCCACCCATAGATGGTGGAGATGACGCCCTGGGTTGTGACGTCCTCCCCTCCAACAGTCGTAAGCTCCGAGATGGAACTGCTGTTCTTTCCTAGCTGCCAACCACCATCCAACAATTGAAGTACGGGGTTTAGGTTTATAGTCCCCCTTAAGTAGATAGAATATAGAGTATATGGGGATCTTATTATAATAGGCTCAAAGCCATATTCTATCTACTTAAGGGGGACTATAGGTTTTAGGTTCGGGTTTAGGGTCTAAATCCTGAACCCTAAGCCCTGGGGTGCTCTGAGTTTTGCCGCTTGCGGAGTGAATTTATTTGAGAACGCTTGGGGGTCTGGGTTTAGGAGGGTTTAGGGTTTGAGGTTTAGGGTTCTGTGGCTCTGGCTTTAGAATTCACGCTTCCAGGGGCCCCAATCTAGGGTTCAGGGCTTAGATGGTTTTAGTGGTGGTCCTAGAAAGGTTATATGGGGATTACTTGTCACACAGGGATATATAGCGGTTATATAGGTTTTAGGATTTAGGGTTCAAGGATAGTACCCAACTCATGGAGAATGAAATGGAAAGTGACATGGAAGCTACTATCTGCACGGATATACAGGGATCATATGGTACATAGTGTCCATAAAAAGGAGACCCCGGCCGCAGACCCCGATATACTATACGATCGTCCTTACTATGGGGACCGCAAGAAGGGATCCCTAAGTTCGGGAACGCCCCACTTCATGGTTGGTACGCTTGCAGTACAACTTACCCAATGGAATCAGCCCTGCAAGAATGGCTCAACAGTCCCTTGAACTGCAAGACCCGAACAACCTGAAACCACAAGCCGCAAGCCCGAGAAAACGAAACCCAAACCCCAAAACTCTTCAACCTTCAACCCTGAATCCGAGAACCCAAAAAAACAATTCAACCTTCAGCCCAAAACCTCAGAAACCTAAGCCCAAAAAACCCTTTACCCTGAAGCCCAAACTCAACAATGCATGAGCTTCTGCAGCTGAACCCAACTTTGGGGTAGTGGATCGCATAGCGCTGTATTACCTTGGTGGCTTCGAATCATGGCTTCCCGAACGACCCCCGCTGCACTTGTTGCAGTTTGGCGCGGATTGTTTACTGCCCTCTACATCCCCGCCCCACCCCCAAGTTCCCCTTATTAGCCTTAATTGACCGTGAATTCGCGTGACTAAGGGGGGAGCCATATGAGGGATATTCTTTCGGGAAGTGGCTGCTGGGTTGCCGTTCAGGAACTTAGACTTAGACTAAGCTACCACAATCAGAATGTATAGCGACTGATATGGTGGTTTCCTTATAACTTCAACTTATTCTAAATTGTTTACTCAGGTTGGTGAACCTGCAATCTATCCTCCATCCATCACAAATAAGTTCCACTAATATTACACACACTGCTCGCCTGTCAATAGCAACTAGGCGCTATTAAAACAGAAAGATGTTGGGAGCATACCTGACACTAGCGTGCATGGGGAGATGTCTAAGTAGAAGAACTTCAGCCCGAAACCCGTAGAATCCCTCTTTCTACCTGTTCTGTCTAACCTGAAGAGGACCTTACCACCACGGCACAACAATTGTAGGCTTAGGGGCCAGGCTGTGGTCTTTAGGGTTCAGGGCACTTGGAAAGGCAAAATCTGAGTCAGTCCCCCAGAAAAAAAAGGAGTCTTTCTATACCAGCTGGCAACCTGCGACTTACTGTACGGGCGTAGACAACTACCAACATCTTCTTGAGATCTTCCTGAGGTATATACCCTATACCAGACCTAGGCACGGAATCTGGGAGCACAATATTGCAACTATTCAGCTTCCCTGAAACCTAAATCCTAACACCTAGACACTAAAACCTAAGTGTTAATAGCTTCTTCTACAAGACACGCTTCAGCCCTGCGAATAGGCCAATGGAACATCTTAGACTCTATAAGCCCCTAGACAATTCGAGTTTCCATTTCATGTTCAAACTTATTTCCCTCTGATTCAAAACTATTGGGCCCCATCACATCCCCACATTAGCCCGTGTTGCTAAATCCTAAACCCGACAACCCTGTTGAATCGAAGCCAAGTTGCTTCGAGCACCTTCGCATGCTCAATGCTCTCCTTGCTCCTGACTCATTGTCGGTGCATAGTGGAGAGTGCATGCTCATAGTAGGGATCACAAGGAATTATATCATTGATAATGATCCAGGCTTCCGCACTAGGGTTTGGTGCTTAGGGCTTAGGGTCGGGAGCTTAGGGTTTTACGTGATACTCCAGATGACTAAGAAAAGAGCCGTGCCCAGAAACCCCTACATAGAAAACCTTGTCCAACTCTGCCACAGGCTCAGAGCCTGTTTCCTCGTAGGGTTGTTGTAGAACATTTCCTTCGCTGACAGTATACATAGGGCCTTTCGTTTATGGCCTAAATCCTAAACCCTAGTCCCTAAGTCCTAAACCTTAAGCCCTAAACCCTGAACCCGAAACATTATAAAAACTTTGGACCCAAAAAGTTGATGTTCTATAAACCCTAAACCATAAATAGTAGTTTCCATTTTCTTTTCCATTATCCCTATAAAAAAAAAAAAATATATAACCCTAATATTCTAGGAGCCAGTCTGAAGCCGGCCAAGTTTCCTCTACAACAATCGTTGTCCCTCGGGTCCCGGCACAAGGTCTCGCCGGACCCTGCATTTTGCTTTCACTGTAGTGAGCCACGCGTGCGCACTCGTCACCACTTGTCCTTGCAGAACCCTAAACCCTAAACCCTAAACCCCTAAACCGTGTAGGGTTTAGGCACTGGGTTGCTGTTAATAAAGGAACTTGATTGAAGTACCTATATTATCCCCCTATAATGGAGAATCCAATGGAAAAGAACATGGAGAACAAAATGGAAACTGGGGGAAAAATAGGGATTTAAGGAACTTAATCTTAAGTTACTTTATTGGGGAAACCCAAATATTTACTATATATACCCATTATGGTATCTTAGCTTCAGTTTCTTAACAGCAACCCGATAAAGGGTTCGGAGCTTCCAGACTTCCACCATTTGAGGACTACTTGGAACACGATTAAACTTCAAGGTTTAGGGTTAAAGGTTTAGGGGTTTAAGGGCTTAGGGTTTAGGGCCTACTTTAGGGTTTATTCCCCAGTTCCCATGTCATTTTCCATGTTCTTTTCCATTTGATTCTCCATTACAGGGGGATACTATAATGACCCTAAACCATAAGCCCAGTTTACACACACAAGCCATAGAGACCAAAGGCAGGCATGCAACACTACTTCTGGACACATCGCGAAACCCCTCAAAAAATAAGTTAAGTCTGGAAGTGTGGCATGACAAAGGGTACTTGCTAGGCAGACCCTCCACCCCGTAATAATTGTATTATCGGAATGAAGGAGGACCTGAACGTAATCACCATTGTCCCTTGTAATCCCTATTACGCGGTGGGGGTGGGGGGGTCCCAGTTACACCCCAAATCCAAAACACATATCAACTCAACAGCCAGAGCCCTACCCTCAATTCCTTAACAAACTCTCTCAGAACCCGTCACTGGTTCCCTTGTGTGGCATTACTAAGAAACATCACATTACATTAAAAAAAGAATCACCACAGTAATTGAACAAACTGTACACTATAGCCTAGTTGTTCCTTCCTCGTTGGGCTATCTGCAATCAAAAAGTAAACACATCATGAACCTTAAGCCTTCAACTCTTAACCGTTCAACCGCTAAACCCTAAACACTACACCCTAACTTTGAAAGATAATGACCCAGGGTCATGGTGGTGACCGTGACGTGCGCCACATGGCTTATCGAAGCCAGCGCTTCGCCGCGAAAGCCAAAGGTACCGATGTTGCCCAGGTCCTTCCGTTGATTGTAATTGATCGTAATTGATCAAAAGCCCTGGTCCCAAAATGGCCTCCATGGAAGATAATTTGCCTATTACATATTCCCCTATAGACCTGAGGGAACCCTTAATCATCTGCCCAAAGGACCTTTCTGTACTTGGAGGTTCACGCGAACTATGGACCATATTAGGGGACTTAGAGGGCTTCTAATTGAGTTAAAAATACGGCCATACTTGGGTTATCAGTACCCTGGACCTTCAACGGGACTTAGTAGGGATTATACAGGGAATTGTGGGGTTTAGGGCTGAACAAAGGATCATATACGTAAGCATTTGTGGATGAGGCTTGCTACCCAAGTAAGGGAAAAATCATATGGAAACTGACCTGGAATCTGGCAGAGTATCGGGCTTTTTAGGTTTGAAATTAAACATCATGTAGGACTTAGGGTTTGGGGTTTCGGGTTTTTGGTTGCAACTGCTGTATAGGGTTGCTGTTCATAGGAGATCACGTGAACGTCTGCCTCAGCTTCCGTTGGATGATATGGAGGTGGATACACATTCTATCAGCATGGAGACTCATGGATAATTGGCTCACGGGCCACAGAAAACCATCGGGTTTCAACAGGTTCAGGGCCTTTGTACTTACGAAAAAATGAAAGAGTTTAGGCTTTGGAGCATTGGTTGCAGGGTAGAGAAGGGGGCTGGGCGCGGTCACATTGACTCACACACCGCCGCGGCTCTGGAAGCGCGCAATCCGTGATATGCTCGGTTTTGGCGTGGTTTTGGCAAAGTTGCAAGGAAGCCACCATGAATAAGACATGTATGCTTGACCCTCAAAACGATTTACATGCGGGTTCGAGGCTTCAAAGCCGCAAACGCCACGGGGCTCTATGGCCCCGTCGGCCCTGTAGTTACAGCGTGATTCGATGACATGAGCTATAGTGCAAACTCCCGAAATGGGGTTATAGAAGGGGTTCTAGAGAAGACTACTGTAAGGGTTATTAAGGGGGGTACTAGGAGTTTAGACTATGACTCATATCTATGCCTATCCTACTTCTCAGTCAATGCGAGCATGCACGAGTCGACACGAGTCGAAAGGAAAATCCCACATAACTCCTGATCGGAGATCCTAGTATTATCAATAAGGTATTACGTCTCCAGCTACTGTCTAGCCAAACCCTATAGTCCGGCTTTAGTAGATAGACTATGGGATATATGGGGATGTTATAGTAATATACCCAAAGCCATATTCTATCTACTTAAGGGGGACTATACCCCTAAACCCTAAACCCTAAATAGTAGTTTCCATTTCATTTTCCATTATCTCAGAATATAACCCCAACATAACCCCAATGTTGTCTACTGAAGGGGCATAAGCATCATCAAAGAGATCAAGGTGGGGCTGTCCTTGTTTGATTCAAGTACAGGTAGAAATGGAACCTCATTGGCCCCTTTTCCTAGGGTGCTCAAAAGGTAAAACAAGGTACTCGCGTCTTTCGC
>CAJNIZ010007172.1:0-14063 GCA_905231905.1 Symbiodinium pilosum
CCGAAATTTGCTCTAAAAGGCCCAAAATAAGCTCACTTGCTGAATGTTTATTGCTGTAAAACCTGTCATGCTCGCTTTCCTCTTCTGACGTGTCTCCATGCGCTTCAAGAATTCCGAAATTTGCTTTGAAAGGCCCAAAGCTCACTTGCTGAGTGTTTATTGCTGCAAAACGTGACCACCTGCTCGCCCAGTCCAACCTGCTCGCCCAACCTGCTCGCCCAACCTGCTCGCTGGGCCTTTTCTGAACCTTTTCTGGGGGGGCCGGCAGCAACAACGCAGCGCCTGCATAACAAGCAAACCGGATCTCCGTTCTCTTTTTCAGCCGACCGGGGCGTAAATACAATTTCTGTTTACCCTGCCTTGAGGGTTTAGGGTTTAGGGTTTAGGGTCTAGGATTTAGGGTTTAGGGTTTAGGGTTCAGGTTTCAGGGTCTAGGGTTTAGGGTTTAGGGTTTAAAGGGCTTAAGTGGAGCTGGCGGATTGCGAGGCTGGACATGCGCGAAGTTCGGATAAATCTTCCTACGAGGTAATGTGAGCCATGAACCCTAAGTGAGAAAATCTGGGTCATAAACTCCTGTGATAAGATTCTACTACCCAAAAGGCCCGGTACAACGCTCCAGAGTATCCCAAAATCTTGCATGGTGAGCTCCCAATCTTGTGGGCACTTTCGAGTCACGCGTTCATTTCGCACCCGGCTGATAACACTATCCCAGGTTTTCATCTCAGGAAGAGCCTTTAATCCCGCTAGACCTTCGATGAAAATAATGTGTCTAACACTCCCCCAGGAACAATCCCCTAGCGCCTAGGGTTGTACTAGAACAAACATGAAGAATAGTTTCTGAGGTTACGGGAGACTACAGGAGCTGGAACTGTCCCTAACCCTAACTTAGGGTTTAGGGTTTAGACCCCAGGTTTATTTCAGGAAGAACTGGAGGGTATTAGGGGACTGCTGCGGGGCACGCTGGCGCCCCTCAGGGGTCAGTGGACTTCTCCTCGCTTTTCCAGTTCCAGGGCAAACTCTCTTCTGGCATCTCCTGCCGTTGGTTCAAGGTTTAGGGCTTTGGGATGCTTTGGGTTTAGGAATTAGGGTTTAGGGCTTAAGGTTTGGGGTTTAGGGCTTAGGATTTGGGGCGTATTGGTTGTGTAGGCTCCTGCAGGATCTTGGGACTTTTGCAAGGGGCTGCTAGGATGCCGCAGAGAAACCTGAAGTAAAATTATGGGCATCCTCCCATGCTAGGGATAGGGTGTTCAGGATTTGTTTCGCCTACTTTTGAGTCACAGAGCACTGAGATGGCCTTAAAGGTTCCCGTACAATCATCACGCCGCGCCAATCTCAATTCAATCCCTCTTGATACAATCCTAATACATCACCCCCCAACTCTCTTCAATATATCTCCCGAACTGCTATTCTGGGGACCCCCGCAAATGTGCACCGCATTTGGGAACCCTAAACCCTATAATATACCCCTTTTAAAGGGTACCCCTGACTTTGGGAAACCTCCCTCTGAATTCCGTGATGCTGGTTCCTTGATGACGTTGGCTCCAATGACCAGGGCACCTCCTGAGACCAGGGCCAAGATGAAGCCACATAAGGATAGGGTTTAGGGTTTGGGTTTTTGGGGTTTGGGTTTTATGGTTTGGGTTTAGGTTATAATCTAAAGTCCTAGCATCGCCCTTTATAACCCTGATCCCCTGAAATACACCCTAAGGAGTTTAGACTATAGCTCACATGGGGGTAAGTTTCTGGGTTTAGGGTTTGCGGAAGCCTTGCAAGGATCACTGCACAGGGGCCTAGATAATCACCAGTATCATGTTGAGGTCTATTTGAGATACCTCATGCAAGAAACCTATATATCAGGAATCAAGGACCATAATCCACACACAATCCACACACCCAATCTACCCGTATGATCCCAGTTTCCATGTCATTTTCCATGTTCTTTTTGCATTTGATTCTCCATGATAGAGGGTAACATATCCGCATAAGGAATCTAGGACCACAATCCACCCACCCACACCAAAATAAAGACAAAAGTCCTACGGCATCCACCGCCGAGAAGGGCTCGTTGATCCTGAGCCGGAGGCCAATGAGCACAGCAGGTCACGTGGGGACTCAGGGTTTCGGGTTTGGACATAGAAGTAAAAGACAATTGTCGGGGGTATTGTAGGATTGCTGAGTTTGGGAGTATGGGGATTTTTGTTGGGGATAACACTCCGCGCACAAGTACGCCGGTTATATTGAGGAACATACTTGATTCTTGGGGATAGGGGTTTTCTTAGTTGTAAAAAGACGAATTGGCGAGTAGGTCATTGGTACCCCAAGCTTAGGATTTCATATGCTGAATGAAGATTACCACTGTGACTAGAACAGGTGATGTACTGCCAGTGAGGCTTAAAACTCGGAGTCAAATTTGCCGTTTGCCATTCTACTAGAGAGTTACAAAGCAACTCATGTTCGTAATTTTGACAATTGTCCATGAGCGTATGAAACCAACATTTTGGAAGCAACCAGAGGAGCTACCCTTCAGCTCACAAGTGATGCATTGGATCCCTGATGAAGCCCAAAGGTATTATGTTAATGAACCCCCAACCCCCAAATCCATAATATACCAGAATATACCAGAATATACCATAATATACTATAATATACTGTAATATACTATCATATAGTTCCATTTTCTTCTCCATTATCCCTATGAACAAGCCCTGATTGGAAGGGAGTGCAATGGATTGTTATTAGGGGGAGCGGAATACTGGGCTAACTTGCTTAGGGCAGAAGCACACTGGGATCCTAAATGCAGGGTCACACATGGTTCAGTGGCATCACAAGTTGCACGTACCCCACCGAAGCTTTTCCAAACTTCAAGCGGAGGGTCAGCCAGATAGCGAAGATTGCTGCCCAGAGGGGCTCCGTGGTGAAGATCACCTCAGTTACTGTAACTCGAGGTAATGTAGGGACTCAGAAGTTGTCAAGATTTCTGGGAGCCCCGAGAGTTCAGATTCAGAGACCATGGGTCGCAGCCCAAGTCCATGGGAACTCCAATATGTGCACTATCATATGTATATAAAGGCTACCCCGCAAAACCCACCGTGGAACCTAGCAGAAAATGTTTTTCAAAGGTGCGCTATTTGAAAACGCTCTTCTTTTCGGAAAGTTCTGAGTAAAGAAAGCTCTAGGGGCAACCAACACAAAAAAAACAAAAACAGGTTGTTGGCAAACTATGGCGCCTGTTCAAAGTTTTTTTGTGTTTTTCTTCGGAAAATAAGTGTTCTTGCAAAGTCATGTTTGCCAGGATCCTGAAAATCTTCCATCTTCAAAAATCCACAATGTAAAATGAAACTGCTCCAGGCCATTTCAATACCCGCTCCATTTGGACACAAAATATCTAATTCTGCACCTGTGTCGAGGTGGGTTTGGTGAGGGTACCATGGTTCCACGGTGGGATTTGGGAGAGACCATAGATATGTGTATAAAAATATATGTATATGTATATATATATATATGTGTAGATAATAGGCATACATGCGCACGGCCAGGCGTGGGGTCTGGATGAGGTTCAGGAGAAAACAGCGCATGAAGCTTCAACATCAAAATGAGGAGTGGAAACCCGTGAGTTTCTGCCAACTAGGTCCTCACTGAAAGGTAACTATAGTATAATATACTATAATATCGTATAATGTAGTATAATGTAGTGTAATGTAGCATAATACTGATTAATTTAGGAAAGCTGAAGGTTTCCGGCCCTAGGTCGTTGACTCTAGCACAGCTCGCCCTTTCATTGCTGCCAGTCTGAAAACCAGCACACCCTTGACAGTCAAGCTCAGGGCTAAGAACGGCAATTCTCACCATCAGCACTATCTGTCATCATCCGCTGCCCACTCCTCCTATTATGGTTTTCATTGTTGCGACACTGTGACCCCTCACTCTGCAACGCATTTGAGCCCAAGGGCTGACGCAGAGGTGGCATCGATGAAACGGAAGGCCACTGATTCGACCACCAATGCCTGGAAAAAAGCGTCATCATGCCCAACAAGCCGACAATGTTCTCCACACGTTTGTTCCCTTTGCATTGCTATCTCTAGTGCATCATGTCCCTTACTGCCCTACGATGTTAACAAATGGAATTGTGAGACACCACGTTGACAAGCCCTTTCCTCTCAGAACTCTGAGCACTCGGCCAATGCGGTGGTCACCAGCCCGGTATACAAAATGCCCGTCCTGAGACAAATTGAGCACCCTAAGGCACTGTTGCGTTCTCTGGGGGGTAAGTCAAGGATTCAGGTGTTTGAGTTTGAGCTTTGGCTTCCCCTAGCCTCGTTGAAGGCACAGCTTAAAGAGTTTAGGGTTTAGGGTTTATTCAGGAGCAGTAAGGAGTCTCTCAGAGCGGCCCGTGCCTACACTCACATGCCCTGCCCCAAGGGTTTGGAATCTTCAACCCCAACAACAAATATAAATTGGCTCGGGCTCGCCTACTGATTTGCCAAGGTTGCCAATGAGTTAGGCTTATTTGAGGATGGTAGGGCTAAGTCTGGCTGATTAATGGAGAACCGTGTAGGGGCGCTAGTAGGGGACCCCATGATGAACCGTCAAGCCATAGCAAAGGCCAAGATCGCGTTACAACTGCGTCTGCGAGGCTTTGCAGGTGATGAATGTGATGATGGCGTTATTGGTTGCGGGATGCCCAGACCAAGACCCTAAACCGAGCAGGCCGAAGACCTCAAAACCTTAAAGCCCCAACCGCCATAGCATCCCAGCTTTCATGTCACTTTACATGTTCCATGTGATTCTCCACTATTGGGACCCTAAACCCACTACAGTAGTTTCCATCTTATTTTCCATTATCCCTATATAGCCCCAATAAAACCCTAATATATACTATTATAATCATAATGACCAGGAAATCCTTAGAATCCTAAACCCCAAAACCACAAGTCATCTTCTGTTTGACTGCCAGGGCGCAGCGCAGCTGAAGATGCAAGGACGGGCTCCAGGTCGGGGGTGCCGGTGGTGAGAATCTGAGCGAAGAGGGATTGTGGGGTTTTAGAGTCTCAGGGGTTTAGAGTTTGAAGGCTTTAGGGCTTTTAGGTTCTAGGGTTCAAGGTTCTAGAGTTGTTGGATTTTGGGTGCTGCGTATTAGGGTTTTAGGATGTGTTGCGGAGCTAAGAATTTAGGGCTGCAGGGCTTGGGGATTTTAAGGTTTTGGCGGCTAGGATCTTAGGTTTCAAACGTTTTGGGCTGAAACTGGGTGTTGCTCAAATGCCCAAGTTCTGAGACCCTCTACAACCCAGACTTGCACCCCCTACAATCCTTTTGTTATTCCCATGTGGGCTTTCGAACGGGAAGCTGGGGTGTTCATCGTTTAGGGGGCTGAGGAGATGCAGGGGGGTTAAGCATCATGGGGTTGAGGTTGAAGATTCAGCGATCCGCCCTAAACCCCTAAACCCTAAACCCCTAAACCCTAAGGGCTGACTTGGCGTCACGGTACCGCTGTTTGGTTTGGGAAGGATTCGGCGTTCACTCCTGGTGTGGAATGGCATTGTGCAGAGACATGAAATGGAATAAGGTGTACGGATATCGTTGGCAAGGATTCTAAAATCCGTCATCCACAGTCCACGATACTGAACTGCCAAAGGCTGGCTACGACTCTGGTGAAGCTAACAGGGATCAGTTGTATGTGCAGGCCCCAGGTCTCAGACTTTAGCACCATCAGAATCCAATGCCTGAGGCTCAGGGAAGAGGGTCAGGGGTCACATACCATGATATGCTTGGAAGTGCATCAAAGAAGTGCACAGGGCTGCATGGGCAGGTGAAACAAGCCTCGTACAAGACCCGAACAGATGATCTTCATACAGCAGGATGGGGTGGTGTTGTTGGCTCTGATTCTTGGCAAAGCTCGTCTTTAAGAGTATTGGCAGGCGTTCTGTCAAAGCTGAGAGACTTGAGATAGAAACCGCAAACTACCTCTGGCTTTGCCTGTATCGGATGCAAACACGTCCGCTCTTCGTCACCCGCTTAGTGGTATATTATGATGACGATCATACTTACTGGCGCTTGGTGGGGCATAAGAAAATAAAGTCTCTCTATAATCCCTTTATAACATATTCCCATATTCCCTACTAAGAACCAGTAAACATATGGGAGCAGTATTGGTTTCGGAAAGCCAGAGCAGAATGCAAAACCAGTCCTGGCAGCTCCCAACTTCGGCTGCCAGGGAGCCCCAGTCAGGCGATTTATATTGGGGTACTATTGGTATACAATGAAAACCACTATAACGGTGTTGTATAGGGATTATAGGGTATATTTTGGGGTAATATTGGGATAATGGAAAAGAAAATGAAAACTACTACCCTAAACCCTAAACCCCTAAACCGCGTACTATAATATGGGGTTTAGGGTTTAGGTTTAGGGTTTAGGCTGCCAGGGAGCATAATAGGCCCAAGACGCCAGGGCGACCATGCCCAGCTTTACGGCCTCTGCTGCCCGTAGGCTTAGGGTTTAGGGTTTAGGGCTTAGGGCTTAGGGTTTAGGGTTTAGGGTTTAGGGGGACCCCAATATAGACACCAGTACAGGCCCCAATATGCTATAGACCTTATTTGCCTGCCCCCAAGCAATAATTTTGGGAAACCTCTCTAGAGGGTTTTGGGCTTTGGTCTGAGCTCAGGCCGTTGCTTTTGTGCAAACAGTTGCTGCCCATGGATTAAATCTTGAGGGTTTAGAGTGTAGGGTTTGGGGTTCACGGCACATTGTTTTCATCTGGGATCCAGACTGTCTGTTCCACAACCGCAGTCCTACAGATAGCATCCGCAATGGTGGTCTGACTGCCCAAGTAATTACATGGGGCAAGCCTGTAGTTCTTTGTACTGGGGTTAGTAGGGAATGCGGGAACATAGAAGTAGCATATAGTGGTTGTATAGTGAGAATGGAAGGGAATATGAAAACTCCTATTCAGGATTTAGGGTTTGGGGTTAGCAAGGAAGGAAGTAACATAGTAATATAGTAATATGATGCATATATAGAGATTAGAACCCCTTATTATTCCCGACGAAGAACCAGTAAGTCCACTGCGATGAAGATCGAGGTTTTGGCTAAAACTCTGCAACGAGAACCCTAAACCCTAAATTGGGGTTTCCATTTTGCCGTCCATTATCCCTATATAATCCCTATATAATACTCCATATTCAATGGGGCACGAATACCAAATACGTTCACACGCTGCACGCGTTTTCAGCGACATTAGCCCATAAGACCCAAGAATGACAAAAATGAGCCATTTGCCCTTGAAACCCTTCACCGTGAGAACGTGAAACCTCACCGTGCCGAAGCCTTGCAAGCCAGAAATCCTGACAAATCCCAGAAAACTTTAAACCCCCTTAAGAAATTCCAGATGCTCAGCAATACCCTGAAAAACCTGCCCCTAAACCCTTGTTTCCTAAGGCCAGGATACCGTGACGGGCAAGGCATCCTTGGGGTTCTTCTCCATGATCTCCTCAAGCCGGATGTAACCTCAGGGCAGAGGGTTTTGGGAGCCTAGACTTTAGGAATGTAAGGGCTGTAAAGATTTGGAGTGTGATGCTTTAGGCAGTTCAGGGGGTGCGAAACTCATGGATTTGCGACATAGGCTTTAAGGTTTAGTACTGCAAGGCTTCGACCTCAGAGATTTTTACGTCAACGTTCTGGGCTTGTGGTTGCAAGGGCTTAGGTCTTGGGGTTGGGGTTCGAATTTAGGAATCGAAGTTTCGGGGTGAAAGATGCAAAGCCCCTAACGTGATTTCATGCTGTCAACATCACAGCCAATGAGCATTTTTCCCTTGAAAACATGCACCCAAATTGTGGGTTGATTGGAAAAACTTTTGATTTTCCTGCGAGAAAGCAATCGAACTGATGAAAAGTAATCTCCAGCAATGTTCCCGAAGTCACATAAAATCTACAAGAGCAGCATCAGAAAATGTCGCTTTGTGGGAAAACTTATGCTGACGTGTTTGAGCTTGTCAGAAACCACACGGCATTTCGAGTTTTTCGACCACTCTCCGGAAAGGCGGTTCAAAAACAAGGCCCAAAACCCATCATGGAAACCTCAAACAAAACTTGCAGGTTCTTAGGTGGGAAGAAGGGAATAGAATCCCTGCATAAACCCTGTATAATATATTCCCATATTCCCTACTAACCCCAGTAACAAAACTTGCGACATGACGTGGCCATGAGGCACACGGTAGTTTCCACACAACTGGCAGATTGCTGAGACTTGAAGGGTATCGGCACCTGTGAAGCCTACACCCTACTCCCCGCACAGATCCCTATAAGGTAGTTTCCTTAAGTAAGAAAAACCTCAATATCGACCCCAAAATACCATAGTCCTTAGCACAGGGCCCCCAAAAAGGCACCCTGAATTTTGGGAAACCTCCACCGCAGTCCCTCAAAAAAAACAAGGCCCGGGCCCATGCCAAAGCCGATGGGCTGTGCCAGGGAGATCAGATCGCCTGGACAAAGACTTGCGCGTGATTAGTATTATACTTCCTGGAGGTTAGTTTGTAAGGAAAAAGAAAGTATAGTGGCAAATACAGGGATCTTTATAAGGATATTGAAGAAGGAAATGGAAACATTATTATTTAGTGTTTAGGGCTAGTAGGGAATAAGGGCAAATTTTATATGGAGACTATGATATTCCCTTATTCCCTACTACCCACCCGTAAGAAGATGCTTGCAAAGCGTGGGTTTAGAAACACAAGAAGTGGGAGGGGCAATTCGGGGCAATGCCTTGCGAACACCACTCTGCGTCAACTCTGTTGCTAGGGTCGTCAGGAATCCTGCATCAAACGCACGTGTAAGAGGGCCAAATTTGATGCCTGAAGAGCTGATAAGAGCCAGGAATTTCAAATACTATGTGAGCTATAGTCTAAACTCGTAGCATCCCCCTTAATAACCCCCATCATACTCCCCGATATGATCCTCTATATAATCCCCCCCTTTAAGGAGTTTAGATTATGGCTCCTGTCAACCGGGTCAAGGTTCTGAAGTGGTCCGGCCTGTGGGCCGTCCATCATGACAACGTGAAAGGCGGCGCTCTACTACTGGGGATAGATTTAGCGGCTCTGTAAAAACTTAATTCTCATGGCTTCATAGGGAATACATAGGGATTATGACTAGTAACTGCTTTAAAATTTCAAGGCATATTGCAGACAATAGCACTACACTATAGCTGGTGTCTCTGTCTCTCAACACTGCGTCCTCCTTCGATTTGTGACGGAACCCTCAAAAATCGCGCAGTTATGAAAATGCCTAAACTTAAACATGAAACCCACCAGTCTACACCGCCTAAAGCCTGAACCCCCCAAGCCCGTTAAACCCCCTAAGCTGCATAAACCCCAAAGCCTCCAAACCCCCTTACTAAACCCCCTAGACCCCCTCAACCTCCTAAACCCTTCTGACCAACACAAGACTTCTTTGGGGCCCAGTCCGATGACGAACTGCTGCGACCCTGCAAGCTCCAAGAAGCCTACCTGGGCCATGTAGGGTTTAGGGTTCAGGGTTCATGGATCACCAGGAAAGGTTTAAAAGAATTAGGTACTTGGGATTTGAGTAATAGTAATTATAGTACAGGCTTTGGGTAAGTAGGTTTACCTGGGCCATTTGCCTACTACAGGTACCAGCTATTTTTAGGAACCAGGGTTTCGGGCTTAGGGTTTCGCTTTAAGTTATGGGCTCAGGGTTCTGCCTGAACCATTTTCCGAAGTCGTGCGGGGGAGCTTTAAAGAATTGCGGACCCCTTTTGGGGATCTGTTTTGTAAGCTTCTCGATTGCCCTTGGGGGTTGGGGAAGCAAGGGTAGAACACTGCACATCATACCCTAAGTAATATAGCAGCTTCCATTTCATGTTCCCTGTTCTTTTCCATTTGGTTCTCCATTCTTGCAATAATATAGGCCCCGAGACCCTGAACCCTATATACCATTTTCTGTTCCATATTCTTGTCCATTTGATTCTCCGTTGTTGTGGTACTCTCCCTAAATCCTGTATGATCCCAATATACCCCTACATAGCACTATGTAACTCTATAAATGTTCTAGGCCCCTACAGTCCTGCGGTAAATCCTAAAACCTAAACCCTAGACCTAACCCTGAACCCAAACCCTCAACCCTAAACCCTAGACTCTTGACTCCATACCGGGCAGCTCCGGCGACGGCCAGCACAGCAGCAGCTAACGTCTGGGGATCGAACTTGCGCTTGGTGATCTCAGCTGAAGACAAATAGGGGGTTCCCAAAATTGGGGGTACCCTTTTGGCGGGTTCCTATGTTAAGGATTACAATATTTGGGGGTCCATATTGGGGTTCCCCTATTTAGGGAAACTGCCAAATAGGGATCTCCACATTAAGGGGTCTCTTTTTGGGGTACCACAAATGAGGATTTTGGTGTTTTGGGGTCTGTATTGGGGTCCCCCTACTTACTGAAAAAATCAAATGGGTCTATGGGTTGAAATGTTGGGACGAATCGCAGGGTGCCTAAGCCCTGGCGACTCCATGAGGGCCCTAAGGCTTCCACCACCAGTTTCTAGCATAGCCTCGCAGGTTTTGCGGGATTTCAGAAATGGGTCTACGGGGCTGCTGAAGATGTAGGGGGTGCCAGGGACACCAGGGATAGATTGGGATTAAGCACGTGTTTCGCCGTACTGGTGGCGGCATTGCAGGGGCAAGTCCGGCAAGTGCAAAACACACTACCGTGATGACTGTACACTTGAGATATCAACAAGGCAGCGAGTGCAAATGCCTCCCATGACTATCTGTGCCCTTTTGTGGCCATCCTCACTTCTGTAGCAGCCCATACTGACTTTTAGCACATATGGAACTGTTTGTAGCATATTCTTCCCTAATACGCCTCCAACACTTCTCATTTGTTTGTTAGGCCTTCCTTGAATCCCAGGAACGCCCACGATCATCGCTACAAAGACGACGTTCAAGGAACCTCGGACAGCATGTTGCCAAGCAGTGGATTTATGTGAATTATACGAGAGTCCGTGGGAAGCAGCGGGGCTTCACAGGGATCTACGGATGATTTGACGGTAGTCATCAAAAATAGAATGCCACCATTTGCCTCTTCTCAAGATAGCATGTAACCAATGCCATCCATTAGGACCTCACACATAGCACCAAAGGAGCAAATGGAGAAGAATATAGAAAATGATACAGGGATTATCTAGGAACATTACCCCAGGAATGGAAAATCAAATAGAGAAGGAAATGGCGAACGAAATGGAAATCCAAGGTCCCTCTAAGGAGCATAGACGAAGACATGCTACCCAATAGTGGAGTCAAATGAAAAGGAACATGGAAAATGAAATGGAAACTAGGGCTCTATGGGGACTATACAGGGGTATACAATTGGAATGCAAAGAAGATGGAAGTTACAGAAATAGGAAATCAAACGAAGAAAAAAACAGATTAATGGGTCAGGACCCAGCTCCATGTCTGTGGCAGCTGCCAGATCCCTGTACTTCTCACCGAAAACATCCCAGAACTCCCTACATCCTCTAAATCCAGAAAGCCTAACCCCTGTAGACCCAAAACCCAAACCCCTAAACCCGAAGCCCTTACTTAACCCTAAACCTTAAACCCTAAACCCAAAGCAACTCAAAAACCCAAAATATTTGGTCGGCGGCACAGATGAAGCAGGACTTCGAGGCTGTGGTTGTCATCAGGCCTACAGCCTGGCGGGGATGGTTAAGGGTTTAGGGTTCAGGGTTGAAGGTTTAGGGTTTAGGGTTTAGGATAGACTGACGCAGTAACCCCAAAATTCACTAAACACCTGGCCCTCAACTCTCAGACACGAATCCCTGCACCCCTAAAACCCGCTGGACCTGATGCTAGCCTCCCCACTCTCCTAGCTACGGCCTTGGGTTTAGGATTTAGGTTTTAAGGTTTAGGGTTCACGGATGTTCGGGGGGAGGGGGTATTTACTAGGGGGGCGAGCGGATGTTACAGGGAAGGGGATCACAACCTACACGGATGCCTGGCCCTAAACCCTAAACCCGAAACCCTCAAACCTAAACCCTTAGCCCTGGATCAAAACCTACACGGATGCCTGGCCAATGTAGCCGAACGCCACCCAGGCTCCGCACTCCATTGCTTGCTTGAGTACTTTGGGCGAGGAGGCCGTGCCAATCCTTCACAGACCCCTCAAGTATAACCTCCAGTAAGGTACTTTGTACTACTACTGAATAAATTCAGGAACCCCTAAGGGTCATCTGCTTTCTAGATCCTCCCAGAAGTCTGGGCTTCGGGTTAAGGGCGTGAGGGTGTATGGATTAAGGGCATGGTGTTAGGGGCCCAAACACTTGCCGATATCCTCTACCATATTGATACAAGGCATCTGGGGCCACAACATGGGTAATTGCTTGGCCCACACCGCAGGTTGTAGGAGTCGTGGGTTGGGGTTGTGGGATTGAGAGCTTGGGTTCAGGGAATTGATATAAATAACCCTCTCTTTTGCACGTCGCAGTAAGCTTTTGGCCACCAATAACAGAACTGCTCCTATTAGGTGGCACCTACTCCTCTGACTACGAGGCTGATGGATGCTCCCATTAGGGGGGGTCGCTCCTGCATGGGGTCTAGAATTCAGGGTTCAGGGTTTGGAGTTCAGGGGTGTTCAGGATTTAGGCTTTGTTTCTTGTGAACGTTACGGACAATACTCGTTCCAAAGGTGGGATATGCCCGTGGTGTCTATGTATGGTCTCCCTAGTTCGACCCCCAAGATATACACTTGTCAACCTCTCAGGAACCCTATATACGCTCACCAAAATCATCCAAGATCCAAAAATGAAGCCCTATCTCACGTGATTATATGCAGAGTCTGGGCTGAACAGACAAGAGGCCGTATCTCATGCATGAAAGGCATGAAAAGCAGGTATGCCCCACAACGTGGAAAGTCCTAGTTTCCGGAAGATCTCATGCTGCTAGCTTTCTTATCTGCATTTCTCAGAGATACCCTTAACTCTAAACCCTCAACCCCTCAAATTAAGTCAGAGCAAGTCTCCAGGGTGCCATCAGCCCTGCCGCCACCGAGAAGCGCGAGACAGCGTACCTGCAACTTTTGTGGTTCAGGGTTTAAGGCTTAGGGCAGCAGATCGTTTATTGCCCCTATCAAGAGAACATAGGTTGATTTCCAAGCTCAAGGGAGCAAAGACAGATGTAAGGGGCTTGCATGTGAAGGTTTCAGTGGTTGTAGACGGGTTTGGGGTTTAGCGTTCAGGAAGGGTTTTCAAACACACGGATCCAATTCCTGCCGCTGTTTCCTCAGTGATGAGATATGGCCGTATGCCTGCGGGGCAATGGCGGGTCTCAAAATGTAATGGGAACTATGATAGTCACCTCTACCTACTGTGAAGCTCTTCAAATGCCTTCTGAGGGCAAGATTGATCCTGTGCAGGGTTTTCACGGAGAGCTAAGTGCTACATATGGCGCAGCTCCAGTTCCGAGTGAACAAAGCCCTTGTTTCATACAACCTTTCCACCAAGATGTGACCTCACCTGCGGAAATGGCATGGCGGCGTGTCACGCCAGCGGACGTGCATCTAAGGTAGAATGGCCCAAGACATCTCGAAACACGGAAGACCAGCAAGTAAACAAGAAACTCTAAGTCAGAAAGTTGACGGGTGCACTTTATCATTATGAGAAACAAATTCTGGAACGCACCCTTTCAAACCAATGAATAAAAATATCTTCCCTGAGGCCATGGCATCTGTGTGGTCACTCCCGGCTGCGACGTAATCTCCTGCAGGGAGGACATCTCGGAACGGGGTTTGACATTCATAGGTCTCCCAGCGCAAGGTTTGACAGTAGTTTGGCTGCTTTCAGGGGGGAATCTGAAAATGGCCACGGTTGAAGGAGTCTAGGAATATGGCAGCCAAGACACCAAGACCAGTCTGCTGTACAATATCCGCCGACCCCGAAGCGGGGGTCGGCGTCAGTGAAGACCCATTGCCCCTCCTTCACTTGACCTGTATCCCCGCCCGGGCCATGAAAAGCAATGTTTTAAGGGCTCCAGTACGGGTTCCCAGTCCATGCCCAACCCCCCC
>CAJNIZ010007173.1:225-16527 GCA_905231905.1 Symbiodinium pilosum
TAGCGGGTTTAGCGGGTTTAGCGGAGCGCAGTCGCCCTTTGCGCACGCAATGTATATATATATATATTCATATACATATCCACCTTTAAAACCCTAAACAACCCTGGAAAGGTAAGAACATCTCTAGCTCAGGCTTTGCTAGAAAATGCATAACGTCTCCCGCCCCCAAATCAGAGGTTCTTTGGGTTGGGTTGAAGGCTTCATTGTCAGGTCAGAAACTGAATGCAAGGCAAGAATCACAAGTTCCGAAGGATGAGGATGTGCGTTTCTCACAACATGTGAGCTATAATCTAAACTCCTAGTAGCGCCCTAAATAAGCCCTGTAGTAGTCCCCTATATAATCCCCCATATAACCCACTTTAAGGAGTTTAGACTATAGCTCATGTAGACTCAGGGACCATTGGAAAATGTCAGGATTTTGCAAACATGATTGGGGTCTGCCCGTAACAGTTACACCCTAAGAACTAAACAGGAGCTTCCATTTTCTTGTCCATTCTCCATGTAGAACCCAGTATATTGGATCCCTATACCCCCAACTAATTGGAGGATGTCTTGACTTAGCAAGTCTGCTTAGTAACCGGGGCTATGACGCTTATAGTAGGGGGTATTGGGGATAGTAGGTAGGTAGACTTACTACGTCAAAAGGTCGTCCAAGTAGACAGGGCCCTACGGGATTCTTTTGAATAACAAGCAGATCAGATCGGGGGCCTGACGACGCGCAAGACGCGCGAGCAAACGGCCTGGAACCACTGCTCATCGGCACAATCACTAACATGGGAGCTCGTGAAAGGTGGGGGGCTTAGTAAGTCGATTATCAATGCAGTTGCAACTCCCCAAATGGGCGTTAGTCTAAAAGAAGCCCCATTGATAACCTACTTACCAAGTCCCCTGACCCTCGAAGTTTTCAAGGAATCGTGAGTGTCCCCTTTTCTGTCTTCGTAAAATCAGAGCTGACAAAAAGGCTACATAGGCAGGACCCCAGCGTTGCAGCCAATGCCTCGTCAAGGTCGTCCATGCGATTCGTGGCCAGAATTATGATGATGGGGCAGCCTAAAAACGAAAGCTTTCAGCAGGTCGGTTATCTTTCGAGCTTAAAGCCTTCCAAAAGCCCCAAGTCCATAGTGAGGATATACAGGCTTCCGGATGTTATCCTCAGCAATGGAGAATCAAAAGAATTGGAAAATTGAATGGCAAGTGGGATGATAAACGGATTTTGGGGTAGAACCCAGCCAAGTGCTTGACTTCGCAGAGGGCAGAGTCGAAGCCCCTGCTACTACTGCTGCTACCAAATCAGGGTTTAGGGTTTATAGTCCCCCTTAAGTAGACAGAATATGGGATGTATGGGGATCTTAGTATACTATACCCAAAGCCATGTTCGATCTCCCTAAGGGGGACCATAGTGTTTAGGAGTGACTAAGATGAGGGCGACCATGACTCTTGCTATGATCCAGCACTACCGCCCTCAACCCTGGACCCTAAACCCGAAATCCTAATCCCTAAACCCTTAATCCCCTGAACCCTAAACCATGGACCCTCCTTGAACGATCTTTTGACTTAGTAAGTCTACCTACTATCCCCAATAACTCCTACTATAAGCCGCATAACCCCAGTTACTAAGTAGAATTGCTAAGTCAAGAGATCCTCCAAGCAAACCCTAAGTTATAGACCCGCCATTATTTCGGCCAAACCGCCAACTGGCTGGCTGCGCAAGCCGTCCGTGAACGTCAGGAATTCCTGGAGGAACTTTCTCCTCACATGCATAGAGCTAGTGATCTGGATCTTATGGGGATACTATAGGGGCTATGTAGGGAAATAAGCCTAATAGTGGAGAAGAAAAAGAAAAAGAGCATTCTAAATGAAATGGAAACTGGATTTATCTCGAGGTTTATATGGGTAAAACATTACTAGGAGGGTCAGGCGAACTTACTGAGTAAGCTTATATGAGAAAGTAAATGGAAAGTACCACACTCTTTAGGGTATAGGGTGTAGGGTCAGGGGAACTTCGCAAGCGGCTTATAAAGGGGGATAACTGGACTTGTTATAGGGCTTATGGGGGTTATTAACCTACCTACTAAGTCCACATGACCCTCTCACATGTACGTATTTACACACCTGAGCTTCTTACATGCCAGTGTCCATACTATTAGACCTGTGATGCTGCTCAGGCAGTCATTTGCTTTGCTTGGGGTTCAAAGTTTATCAATCTTGGACAAGGGAGCTTTGCTTGTTTTCAGCGGGTTTCCAATCTTTGCTGTCCAGCAATGTACGAACTACAACATGTGATTCTCAACTCAAACCCAAAGTAACTCCACGCCACAAACTCGCAACAATGCTGTTGACTTTAAAACCTGCATAACCTAGGGACTCTACTGGGAGGGTCAGGGGGACTTAGTAAGTAGGTTTATAACCCCTATAACCCATATAGTCACCCAACTTATCCCCATTATTAACCCGCTTACTAAGACCCCATGACCCTAAACCCTGAACCCTATACAATATAGTAACTTCCATTTTCGTTTTCATTATTGCTAGGTCCCAATGACCCTCCATGTATAGGGTACTTTTGGACTCGGAGGATTTTGGTATCCACCCTATGTATCCACAAGGAGGGAGCCTGCAGAAGAGTATGGGTCCATTACGTGGGGTCATGTCCGTCCACTTACAAAGTACTGGGTTGCTGTTAAGGAACTTTTTTAAATTACTATCATGAGGGAACCCCATATTTACTATATGCCCAAGTATGGTAACTTAGCTTAAGTTCCTCAACAGCAACCCAAATTATGTGCAATTCCTCAAGCAATACAGCGCTACTACGCTGCGTCCAAGGGCGAGAAACCAACGCACTTTTGGGCTGTGGGGCGCATGAAGTTCCTGGACAAGGTTCCTCAAATAGACCTAGAAATGATACTGGTAATTGCTTAGGCCCCCCATGGTTATTTTGGTTAGTCTTAAGTTCCCTGACAATCAGGCTTGACAGTAGGATCAGAGTCAAGGATGCAGGCCGACGTACTGCAAAGAGACTGTAAATGCATTTGAGCCATTGTCTCAACTCCTAGTATCCCCCTTAAAAGCCCTTATAACACTCCCCTATTTAATTCGCTATATAAGCCCCTAAACCCTAAACCCTAAACCCCCTTTTGAGGAGTTTAGACTATAGCTCATTGGGGTCATGCTCAGCGGATGCAAGATGGGGGACCCAGGATGAATTTGATTATAGTCCCCCTTAAGTAGATAGACTATGGGGTTTAGAGTTTAGGGTTTAAGGTTCAGGATTTAGGGTTTAGGGCTTAAGGTTTATGATTTAGGGTTTAGGGTTTAGGGTTTAGGGTATAGTCCCCCTCAAGTAGATAGAATATGGCTATGGGTATATTAGAATAAGATGCCCATATACCCCATATTCTATCTACTTAAGGGGGACTATTTGATTCAAGACCCTTTAAGGTTCAGGGTGCCCTATATGGGGTATATGGGGATCTTATTATAACATACACAAAGCCATATTCTATCTAATTAAGGGGGACTATAAACCGGAAGAAAAAATACACAGCTCAACACCCTCAAGTCTGCCAGAGGCGGAAAAAGACTGCCTGATTGGAGGAACGGCTGGAAAAGTTTCCTAGATGAGCCATAATCTAAACTCCTCGTATCCCCCTTCATAAACCCAATAGGAATCCCCTACATAATCCCCTATATGACCCCCCTTTAAGGAGTTGAGACTATAGCTCAGATGGTTCCATCTACTCCCTTTAAACTTTTCCGAACCCAGGCTTCTCAACGCCGAGTGTCCTGTTCTCCACACTGTAGTTGGCGTTCCCTCGCCTTGCTGAAAAGATGGAAACTCAGGATTACAAGGTTTACAGGCTTGATTGGGTTTATAGGGTTTATAAGGATTTCTTGCATGGGGGCTGGGCTATATGTTGTTGCGCGCCTGCTGAAGAATGTCTCGATGCTGGAGGATCTTACTGCAACTTCCGGCACGACGACCACCACATCAAATTTCACGACCTACCCTTGCCCAAACACGGAATCTGAAAAAGGGCCCTTTGTAGACTATTCTTCTTTCAGCCGCGAACTATACGGAGGTCCATGTTCATCTGCGGGGGGGGAAATCCGAAATACCCCCTAAACCCTAAGCTCCTAAACCTGAAACCCTTAAGATACTAATCCCTGAACCTCTAAGCCCCTGCAAAGGGATCTCCACACCTTTCGGGGAGGGTCGAAACACAGCAGCCCCAATTATGGGGATTTCTATTAAGGGTTCTTTAGGGAATGTTCTAAGCAATACCCAGGAGGGCGAGTGGCATCGTGCTACGCGCGCCGAGCAATGCCTCGGCCTCATCGATGAAGAGAATGACACCCCGGAAGCCACGGCTGTGGTCGGAGATCCTGCACTTGCGATCCACAACCTCCTAAGCCCTAAACCCTAAACCCTAAAACCCTGAACCCTAAACCTTCCTAAGCCCTAAACCCTAAAGCAACCCTACACCCTAAACCATCAAGGCAAGAAGGCTCACAGGCCGAAGTTCTTCAGTGCACCTAAGAATCCGGCGGACTTTGAGAGCTTGCTGGTTGGGGAGAGGAAAGATATGCGTCACCGTAAATGGAGGGGTGGAAGACAGGAGATCATTCAGGCTGAAAGCTCTGACTACTCAGGGAAACCTTCCAACACTGACTGCTCTGAGGGATGTCTCGGGGGTATTGGCACTTCACAGCCAAATGCCCAAGGAGTTCTGCGAACATACTTCTGTGCTTTCACCCATGCCAGGCCTGCTCAAAGAGTGAGAAACCCGAAACTCTAAACCCTAAACCCAAATGAGATGACTGGATCCCTTCAAACTTGGCAATCCGGTCTGAATCCGATTCTGTGCACTTCTGTAGCGCACGCTCCTCTTCAGCACATCCCTGAAAGCCACTTGGCCATCCAGCAGCGTGCCAATCTGCAGCTCGAAAGAATCAGCCTGTTAAGTCGCTATATCGTGTGGTTTTTTCATGTAGAGTTTAGGGTTAGGGCAACAACGAAAAGATACAGCATCCGTCCACAAACAGTCCTAGAACTGTTGGATGGCAAAGACTATCAGGCTTGAATCTGCTGACTCATCAACAGGAAGCTTGTTATGGTGACTGATCGCTCTGTGGCACTACATCTTATGATCTGCTTTTCCTCAGAGGCCCAGGTCGTGGAACATAGAAAGCAGGCTGGGTGCCCTCCTTGCACATCTGTAATAGGCGAACTCCTTGAGATCAACAGGTTTGTGAATTCAGGATGGAGGAAATCTTGGGGCCTCCTAAGTTGGAGGGCACATCAGGTGGTGCAAGGCATCTCCCATCAACCGAATCATGCCAAGCCCATAATGGCAAATCAAGCGGTTCAGGGTTTAGGATTTAAGGTTGATCCCCGTGCGACTGCTGATCTGCAATTCTAAACCTATTGTTGCGGGTGGACATCAGGCACTACCAAACATCGCTAAGCTACTGTACTTCCCAGGGTACAAGCACTTAAGGCGGTGCCTTCCCTAAATGCTAAACTAGCAGTTTCCATTCTCTTTTTCACTATACTCTATATGACCCCTATACTACCCCTATATACTAGTAGTTTCCATGTTCTTTCCATTTTCCCTATATAACCCCGATATTATATAATAGTAGTTTTCATTCTCTTTTCCATGTTACCCTAAACCCTAAAGCCTAAACCCTAAACCTTAGGATTCACGGTTTAGGCTCCATAGGATCTACTGTCCAGGGTCTTAGGCCTTATGGTTTACGCTCCATAGGATCTACTGCTTAGGGTTTATAGGCCTTATGCTTTAGGCTCCATCGGATCGACTGTTTAGGGTTTAGGGCCTTGTTCTGCCAAGTATCCCACGCGCGCGAAGCAGCTGCGATGTGTTGCAATGCGAAGGTTTTTCCAGTGCCCGGTGGGCCTGTGAACCTCTCAGATCACTGCTTCCAAGGTTGTGTTCTTTTGGGCTCTGAATTTGAGGAGAGGTGTATGGGGATTTGTAACAAGAAGATCAAATATAACCAAATTCCCCTCAACCCTAAACCCTAAATCCTAAACCCTAAGCCCTGAACCCTAAATCCTAAACCCTAAACCCTTAATCCGAAACCCTAAACCCTACACCATAAACGGCATGGAGGAGGGGAGGAGTCCTAGTCATGGACCTGTCTCTGAGGACTTCGGCCGGTACGGCAGCTGTGGGGTCCTTGTAGGGTTTAGGGCTACATGCTAAAGCGGTTTAGGGTTTAGGTTTTAGGGTTTAGGGTTTAAGGTTTAGGTTCAGGGTTTAGGGTTTAAGGTTTAGGTTCAGGGTTTAGGGTTGAGGGTTTAGGGTTTGGGTGTTGGGGTTTAGGGTTTAGGGTTTAACCCTAGACCTAGGGTGCGAGATATGCATAGGAGGCTGAACACCAGCAATGCTGCACGTTGTCCCTGAGCCCATGCCTGCAATATCCCACCTGCCAGGCCAGCTGAATGGCAGAAAAGCTCTTAACTCACTCACCCCCAGATTCAAACAAAACTTTGAGAACGCCATTTGTTATTTTGTGCAACATAGAAGCAGATGCAGAGCAATGGAGGACTCCGAAACAACGTCTGGATTGCCATACCTGAGCAAAGAGCAAGGACTCGGAAACAAGCCCTAAACCCTAAACCCGGTTCTGAAATCTTTGTGCCGCATCACTACAGTACTCCCAAGTCTTGAAGTCGTCTTTCAATGTCTCACAGGGAACCCACTTGGCGGTTCGGCTGGCACTTAGTAAGTAGGTCAAGAAGCCATATAAGCCATATAACAACCCCAGTTAACCGATTCTCTACACCTACTTACTACGTCCCACGAACCCTCCAAGCATAGCTGACAAAAGCTGCCAGCTTGGAAATCAGCCAGCTGGATTGATGGGTCTGGGCTTCCCTAAACCCTAAAACCTAAACCACCTTAAACCCTGAAACTTATACCCTAAACCCGGCGCTTCAAGGATCGCCTGTGATTTGCAGCTTTTAAGCCCAGAACCGTGGGAAGATCTACAAGCCAAATCCCCTGTAAGAACACAAAAAAAAAACTCTACATTCTCCCTGTAGCGTTTCCTGTAGGGTTTAAGGGTCCTAGCGCCAGATTGTACGCATTCTCGGGCTTTGCAATAAGAAATCTCACCTTAAACTTTGATAAACTAACTCAACAACACTCAAGCTTGGGGCTTGGTCTGGGATTGGCGATCGACAAGCTTCGTGCTCAGAAGTTCAATATGGTTTCAACCTGCTTTGTTCTACCTGCTTTGTGCCGGTGCTCATGACCCAACCAAAACTAAAATTGATTACTGCAGGGGCTCAATAATCACCAGGACCATTTTGAGGTCTATTTGAAGCACCCTATACCACAGCTATGCAAAGGCCCCTATAGTATCCCTAAATGCTGGCACTCAGGCTTCATTCGACTGATTTCCTCGGCTGCAAGGTTCCACAACGCAGCATGAGACAGGACAATTCGACTGCTAGGGCCACATCTCAAAAATGATGAACCACTTCCCCCATCCTCACAACCCTGCAGCACCAATAAAGACCCCAGAAACATATTTTGCCCTGAACCCAGAACCGAAAACCATACTTCGAGGGTCAAGGGAACTCAGTCTGAGCTTAATTACCCCTATGACCCACATAATACCCCTAGCTACCCCCATTGTTAATCTACTTTCTGAGTCCCCCTGACCCTCCAAGTAGCCTCCATCCTCAGAATCGGACATCTTCTGAGCGTTCAGTCGCAGCTGCTGCTGGTAGCCCGGCTCCTCCAGGGACTAGTGCCGCTTTCAGGTTTAGAGTACAGGGGCATCACTTCCCTTGAAGAATAATACCCCTTCGCTACAGACAGATCTTCACACTATCCGGCCTTGGTGAAAACACTTTTCCCTTCAGTGAATTGAAATTTGACATCCTTCCGTTCAGCCCCTTGCGAGTAAAGTTTGCCGAGCTCCTTACGCAAGGACTCACTTGATGCAGCGCACTTCCATCGAACTGTCAAGCAGCAGAAGACCAAAATCGGACACGCTAAACCTAATGAGTAACCTCACGCGCATCATCCCTGCACATGGTGGTGCCCACTTCAAGAATATGGATCCCAAAAAGAACCCTGAACCTTGAACCGCGCTCCAAGGATCTCGCGATGTTGATGAGAGGCGTCTTGAAGCCGGCAGGTGCGATGTAGCTCCTGGGCAGATAGGGGTGGTTGCCAAAATTATGGTCCCTTTTTGGTACCCGAAATATTAGGGGCCGTATTATAATGGGGACCCAAAATGGGACCATAATTTTGACAACCACCCTAATAGGTCTTCAAGCCAGGCTGAGAATGAAGCCGAAGCACAGTGCATGCTGACAGCACCAAGAACAAGCCATATGAGGCATAGTCTGAACTCCTAGTATCCTCATTAATGGCCATTATAGTACTCTCCTATATCATCCCCTATATGATTAACCCCGAAGGAGTTTAGACTATAGCTCATATGTCTTGTCTTGTTATGGAGTTCATGAGTCTTAGGACTCGAGCTCATATGTCTTGTCTTGTTATGGAGTTCATGAGTCTTAGGACTCGATGCTTCTGCTTTTGGGTCAAACCTGGCAACCCTGTAGGCTTACTGAACCTTAGCCCTGACACCTGTGAGTTGGACCCTATCCCCAATTTGGACCCATGCCACAAATATCATGCTACTGCAATCTTAGCCCTAAACCCTATACCCTAAACCCTGAACCCTAAACCCTAAACCCTAAGCCCGAAACCCTAAGCCCTAAACCCTGAACTTTGCTGTCAACTTTGATGTCCCAGGCTCTGCCAAGTAAGCCCCGTTGCAATGACGGTGGATAAAGCAACATCGTCGTAGTCAAGTCCTACGGCAATATGAGCCATAGTCTAAGCTCCTAGTATCCTCTTTAAGAATCCCTATAGCATCCCCTATATAATCCCCTATATAACCCCCCCTTAAGAGTTGAGACTATAGCTCATATGGGCCATGTGGGTTCAGGGTTTGAGTTTAGGGTTTAGGGGTTGAGGCTCAGAGTTTTGGCTTTGGGGTTTAGAGCCCATTGCCGGAAGCATGCAAATCCAGAATCTTCAATGTCGACCATGGAGTGACATCAGGACTGTAGATGCTTAGCATCAATATTAGTAGCTTTTGGTAATTACTCTGAACGCTAAACCACAAGAATGCCCTACTATGCATCTGCGGTAATGCTGCGGCGAAAGAGTAGCCCTACACCGTGAACCCCGGTAAAAGAAACTTCAACCGTGCAGCTGGGCTTGTTGAAGTGTAGGTCACCAGTGAACCCCTCCCTGCCCCTTGCAGAGCCCCTGACTACACCTGTAGGTCCATAGGTAGATATCGCCTACTTATGACTGTAGCTATGGCCAAAATTTAGAAGTCCTTCTAGGTAGATTATGAATTATAAGCTCCCATGGGCCTCCAAGCACTACCCGTAAAGGCCCGCTTGAAACGAACGGGTCTTTGCAGGGCCACCTTTGGGTTTCCATGTCAGTTTTGGAAGGGAACCCTAGACCCTAAACCCCAAACTCTTACATCCTTACATAGGATTTAGGGCTTCAGGATTAAAGGTTTAAGGCTCAGGGATTGGGAAAGCCTCAATGCAATCCCCAGCTAGCTTTACATCTGGGTCAGCAGGGTTAAGCCATGACTAAGCAGCTAGTGCCATTCAGCGCTAGCAAAGAAAATACACTAGTAGGGGGATGGCCTAAACTCTAAACCCTAAACCTTAAACCTGAACCCACTGAGCTAGGTTATATTTCTGCAGCTTGAGGGAGATAGGGGGAATGGACGCTCATGAAAACAGCAGCACACTCCCCTACAATAGTCGCCGCATTCCCTCCCCTGCCGCCCCTATCCCGTGAGCAAGTAGCGAAACTGTGGTACGAATACTGACCTGGGTAACCGGAGCACGTATACCTATTTAGACAGGGCTGCTTTAGAAGCTGCCGCCCAGCTCTTGGCTGGAGCCCGAGTATCCCCTAGACCTCCCAACAAAAGCTTGTATGCCCCTTACACGGGGCCATTATCAGGGATGTGTGCGGGGGCGCTGGGAATGCTCCATACTCATGTCCAAAAGCATGATTGCACTGCTCTCTGCGCTGTCCCAAACCGCCAAAGCCTGCTTTGTTTGAGAACTGGGCTATTTTGACCCTGCTGTGGAACCTTTCCTTCAAAGCCTCAAAGAGAGGGTTTCCAAAAGATGGGAGCCCCAATATAGACCCCAAGAAAGCACAATCCTCATTATGGGGATTCCTACAAGGGAAACCCCTAGTTTTTGGAAACCCTCCCATTGGAGAGGTCCAAAACATGCTTGATCCCTTTGTGCTAGGGTTTAGGGTCGAAGGCTTATGGGGAGTAATGATTCTCTACAGAGTCTGCCTCCAAAAGCTCAAAGAAAACTCGCAAAGCCTAAGCCTCGAGGTACTAAAGGACCACTTTGAGAATCAGGTGAATGGCGGCCTTCATCGCGCTTGAAGTCAACCTTGGTCACCAAAATGTCAAGGGCGCAGGTGTTGCAGTTTAGGGTTTAGGGTTCCATGTGTTCAAGTTTGCGGGCTATACTCATACGAAACCCGCAACTATCTTGTCATGGAATGAAGCACAGCCAAAGTTAACAATTGGAACCCTGTCGCCTAGCACAGCTAAACACAACAGCAACACGATGAGGATAGTTAAGAAAGGATTGCTGCTTCTACCTGAGCTTTAGTCTAAACTCCTGCGCGGGGGTTATATAGGACATTAGGGTTTGTTTAAGGGGGCTACTCGGAGTTTAGACGATGGCTCACCTGCTGGGGAACCATTGGGCATGGCTTTTCACCACTGACCCATCATTGTGCGTAGCAAGCTCTCCTGACAAGGCCCCAGCTTGCAGAATACTCAAGCCCAGGACCGAGAAGTGAAACCCACCATCTTTAGACCCCACAGGTTTAGGGGTTTAAGGGTTTAGGGTTTAGGGTTTTAGGGTTTAGGGTTTTCAATATACTTAACACAACATAAAGGAAAAACTAACCCCAAACCACAAACCACTAACCCCGAAACCTCCAACCCCAATTCACAGGCAGGCACAAAGAGTTGCTCTCCTCTCAAAGGCAGCGGGGAGGCTGCCACGCACTTCCTGGGTTGCTGTTAGGGAACTTAAGCTAAGTTACCATACCGGGTATATATATATATATTGCATCTAAGATGGTTTCCCCAATTTAGTAACTGAAATCTATAACGGGTATACATACATATATGTATATATAGAGAGAGAGAGAGTAATTAACAGGGTTTCCCCGATATAGTAACCTAAATTAAGTTCTTTAACCCAGCTTCCGGGCAGAGATCTGGTCCTTCGGCTTGACTTGGTTTAAGGGTAAAGGGTTTAAGGTTTAAGGTTGAGGGTGCACGGCTTAGGGGTTTAGGGTTTAGGGTTCTAGGGTTTAGGGATTCTTTTTTCTTAGGGGTTTAGGATGGTTTAGGGCTTTGGGATTTAGGATTTAGGGTTTGTATAGGTTTGGAGCTTATGTTTGGTTAGCTAGGAATGAACGAATGCATCATTATACTACTCCCTATATACCCCCTTATAGTAGTTTCCATTTTCTTTTCCATTCCCTGATTGCCGGCTAACCAAAGGTAACCTCTTTATACCCCCAGTTTCCATTTTCCATGTTATTTTCCATTTGATTCTCCATTATTGGGGGAAAGCACCCCTATTCCCCTATCAGGCAAGTAGTTCCCTAAACCACAAACCCCTAAACCCTAAACCCCTAAACCCTAAACGCACAAGCCCTGAACCCTAAACCCCAAAACCCCAAACCCTAAACCCTAAACCCCTTAACTCTAAACCCTAAACCCCAAGACCCTAAACTGTCGGGTTTGGGTTTCAGAGCTCTGTTCCTGTGACTTGACGTTAGGGGTCCCCTTTTCTCCCTTCGGAATCAGGGTTCCGGGTGTAGGGATTTGGGGGGTCAGGTTTCAGGGTGAAGGAATTTAGGGGTCAGGGTTTGGGGTTTAAGGATCTAGGGATGAGGGTTTAAGGATTCAGAGTTTACGTAGACTTTGAGGGTTTTGGGCTTTGAGCTTTCCGGGTTGAGGTATTGGTTTTGGCCAAAGGGGTTGAGGGACTAGGGTATGGGGTTTAGCGCCAGTTTAGGGTGCGAAACCGTGAAAGATGCAGCACGGTCCCAACAATTCCGGGACATCAAAGGAGCGTCAGGCATGCGTACCCGTTCTAAACCACTAGTTGGGCTTTCATGCTCCTAAGGAATGTCGTCCATAAATCGGCATTGTCCAATATGGACCCGAATGTACTGCGACCCCATTCTATAGACAAAGGGGTCCTTCTTTTTGGAAATGCCTTGTCTCTTCAGCTATGTGAAGCTTCCCAATAAAATTTACGGAGCGGTCTGCAGCTCAGAAATCGTAATAGCCAACCAACTGCAGCCCGCAGACCTGAAAAACTATCAGCTCTATAGAGCGATTCTGGATTCAGAGTTGAGAGGCTCATGACTAGCCCACATATTGTTAGTTGTTCAAATACTTGTCCCCAAAATGGCCAGAAGGTGGGTTCCTTGTGGGTTATCTCTTTTACAGAGGTGGTTTCCCAATGGTCCCTTCTTTAAAAAACCTCTAGACCCATCCCCATTTGAGCCAGAGTCTAAACTCCTAGTATCCCCGTTAGTGACCCCTAAAGTACTCCCCTATATAAATCCCCTACCCCTTTCAGCAGTTTCGACTAAAGTTCATTTCTTGCGAGCAGGGCAGGCAATCCTTCTGGCAGCCCAGTTTAGGAGACACACGGCGACTTGGTGGTGGTTTGGTGGCTAGCAGCGAAGAGGTTTAGGGTTTATGGTTTACATTAACCCTAAACCCCAAACCCAAAAAGCTAACCCTGAAACGGTTTGGGGTTTGGGGCTTAGGGCCGCAGACGCTCAGGATAAAGAGGGACCACTATTGGGATCGCTTCCTCCGATTGGAATCCCTTACTTCGGTCCACAACTACCACCAACCACCACCAGCAGTGCTATAGCTTACTGTAGGAACCTGCAGAATTTCCAACATCAATGCCCCTTAATTAGGGTTAAGGGTTTGCTACCATAGCCATAATAAAATCTGCCAGTTCAAGTTGTTTAAACCCTAACCCTTAAAGGCCCCAAAGCCCTAAATCCGAAAAGGCCCTAGACCCTACATTCCCTATATAACCCCAATACTACCCCTATATTATATATGATATAACCCAATATTACCCACCCATTACCCCTACATTGAAACTCTAAACCCTAAACCCTAAATGATACAACCCCTATATAACCCCACACGTTACCCCCATAATTGAAACTCTAAACCCTGAACTCTAAAGAATACTACCTGTACATTACCCTATATGATATAATAGTTTCCATTTTCTTTTCCATTATCCCTATTTAACCCCAATATTACCCCTGAGCACACAGCAGCTCAAGGCCCGCCGTCCTCATATGTCGCAATACCGAAACAGCGATGATCGCTTTCTTTCCACGGAAGCCACACCTGTACCTCTCCTCAGCTGGTTTAGGGTTTAGGGTTTAGGGGTTTAGGGTTTAGGGTTTATGAATCAAGGCCCTTTACGGAATAGGGCCCCCCTTAAGTAGATAGAATATGGGTTATATGGGGATCTTCTTATAACATACCCAAAGGCCATATTCTATTTACTTAAGGTGGACTAGAGGGTTGAGGCTTAGGGTTCAGGGTTTTAGTTAGGGTGTAGGGTCCTTGGCGGTTCTACTTTAAGAGGCCGGGGAAGTGAGCACGCATACGGATAAACCCTTCAAGCCCCCAGCTATCCCGATTATTATTATTGTTATTAACCTACCTGCTAAATCCCCCTGAACCTCCAAGAAACACTATACCAATAAAAACCACAATATTGACCCAGCTTCCATGTATTTTTCAATCTTATTTGTGTTTTGATGATCCATGATTGGGTCCTACACCCATATAGGATAGGGCTTTCTTCAAGATGTTTCCATCTTCCAGCATGGCTTAGAGAGTGGTTTGGATAAGAGTTCACAGGTGCGACAAAGACAAGATCACGCTCTCCATGCAAAGTCCTGACTTCAAGCCTAAAGAAAAGTCTAGAGGGGAAGGATGCCGACCAGGCTATCGCGATTGTGGGTCTCTCTTAATTCGAAGCCCGTATCAACCCTATGAGTCTACTAAGTAAACTACCATTCTAGAACCCTTCATAGAAAATCCCTTAGTCCATTGCGAACCCTTATGTAAACTTATATGTCCCTAGGGTCCCTGAATCCTCACCCTGTGTCTTTGAGAAATCCCAACGTTGCAGAAACAAGTCGCCAAACTGCGCCAATTCGTCTCGAAGCGCGTCCTGGCAGGAACTCGTGACTCGATCGCTTCGCGGATGGCTGAAAGCTCTACTTAAAGTATACCCATGTAGCCATAAAACCCGGCGGGTTATACATATCATGTTTGTCTCTGTGCTGCTTGAAAAGGTTCTAGGGCAACGCTAATTAAGTATGATGTTGGGTTCCTTTTCTTCTTGGAAGCCTGAAGTCTTTGATCCTTGTTGTTGGAGTGCGGGTTCAGGTGTAGGTTCAATCGGTTGGAAACAGCTACGTATGCCCCGGACGGTTCAGAAGCTCCCAACTTCCCAAGTGGCCACTTCATGCAGTTTTCTGGCTGGCTTCTTAGCCTTTTCTTATTCCACTCACATGGCACATGGATCCTACTTCTTGGGACAAGAGCCTGTGCGCAGCGTGACGCATGCAGGATCCGGCCCATACCCGAATTCGAAGAAAAAGGTCACATGCCCCATTACAAACACGGTGGTTCGGGGTTTTAGGATCATCCTTGCTGATGAAGTCTCGCAAGCAGCCGTCCGACAGACAAAGATAAAGCTTCGCCATGGCGGTGAATCCTAATCTGGACCAGAATTCCAAAAGCTTGATCAAAGAATGATTGCGCAATCCGCGTGGTAGAGCCAGCCAGGCAAACTCTGCGTTCCATGCTTTTGGGTGTTTCTCAAAATTGGGGTAATTTTGGGATCCCAAGGCATGTATAGGGGTTGTAAGGGTATTAAGATTATTTCGGGACCATTTTGAGGAACTCCCTCCTAGGCCTTCAAAGGCTGCGGATATTTTCCCTCAGCCTTACGGCCAGCTCACAACGGGCTCCCTAACCTTAGGCCTTTTCTGGGGCAGTAAGCGCAAGGAATTTCTGCGATCTTCAAGGCAAACCTTGCTTGCCAGGAGCGTGCCAGCTTGCCTGAAGACTGCCGAAAGGATGCGCCGAGGCCGGTTTGACCAAGATCGCAGTCAGTGCTGCATGCAGTGAGCAGATCAAGCACAATGCACACAGTGCGTCTGCAGCATGTCATGCTATGATCTACATAGAAATCGCATTATGATATACAACTGAAGTCCATGCCCCTAGCTGGTAACTGAGAGGCGCGGCACACCGAACATCTTCCAACTTGTTGACCGGCTCAAACCTCATCCCTACGACGGCGGCCCCACACCGCTGCAGACGTCGACGCTCTTCAGGCTGCACAGAAAGTGCTGCGGCGCTGCAGCAGAGGAACAGGATGTCCAGGGCCTCCAGCGGCTTCTTCAGCAGCTCCCTAGCAGAAATCCATAGTTTTGGGGGGTTAGTCGTGTGCTCCACTTGCACAGCGCAGCTGGAGTGAAGGCCAGAAGCGCAGCTGCACAGATTCCCGCAGCATATCCTTTGCCGAGTAGCAGTGCACAAGGGACATTTGCACAGCAATCAAAGAAAAGGTGCAGCTAGCCAGTGCGAGGAAAAACAACAAGCATGCAAAGCTTGATAGGTTTTCGGTTCCAGCGGTACTTGCTCGCGAAGCCACAGCCCTCGCTAAGCCAAATGTCAGAGTCTGTCTGGTCAGGCGCTTGCAGCGGAGATAAGGCTTTCCCAACAAAGGCTCATGTGCCACTACCGTTTGGGTCGAGTTAGTAACTCTAAAGGCCACATATTGTTTGGAACAACATTTGCTGCAGGACCATGTGCTTGGGTAGTGCAGGTGTACGCAGCTCACTATGTCACGTATGAAGCCAGGCTTCAGCGGAGTTCGCGTCAGCTCGATGCCTGGATTGCCAGCTGGCTCAATCCAAGAAGCACGCCGAGAACGTGATGCCTAGCGCAGGTGCCTTCACAAGGCGGCTTTCCACGCTGGTGTTGCGTCAAGCGACGCAAAAGTGTAGTACATGGCTTGGCACTTCTGCAGCGGAGAGGCAGCACAAAGGCAAGCATCAGGCCGCGCGCAGGCTTGGAATTTCACGAGGCGTG
>CAJNIZ010007174.1:2981-16527 GCA_905231905.1 Symbiodinium pilosum
GGCATATAGACTTCCAGATCGGCGAAACATCGATTTACAAGTTTACCACTTCCCAAAGTTAATTGCCTTAGGTCCAAAATAGTGTTTAGTGTATAGCATTCGGAGCCTGAAAACCTTCTGGTGTCCACAAGCACATGACCAATAGTCTAAATGTATATTGGGATCTAGCCACAACGGTAGCTAAAACTCCTCGTATCTCGTAAAAATGCTCTTGTCATAATCCACCGCAAATCCCAACTAAGTGTACCCAAAACGCGAAACCCATAAATGAGACATAGTATATATTGAATATATTGTAAGCCATAGTATATATTAGGGTCTGTAGAGGTTACTCAGCTTCATCCATGCATGTGGGGGGGTTTCCAGGCGCCTCCAGGCGCCTCCAGGCCGTTCCAGGGGGCTCCAGGGGCCTGGGCCCTTCAACAGGCCACTTTGAAGGAAAACTGCGCCCTGCCACGTACTGCCAAAGCCTCGAACCTTGGGCGAGGCTGAAATTTCATGCAGGATGGTCAGGCTGGACTAGGCTAAAGGCCACCCAACAGGTGGCCACGGTTGAGGGGGAGGCCAAACATGGGAACTTCAACCTAAACCTTAACCTTAGACCCTAAACCCAACGCTAAACTCTGAAACTTAAAGCCCTTTCCGCAGCGCCAGACCCAGTACCCTCAATTCCTATCTGCAAAGACTAAACGCCCGAACCTTTAGCCGTAAGCTTTTAGGGAGTTTAGGGGGTTTAGGGTTCAGGGTTTGGGGCTTAAGGAAAACTTTGATCCCTGAAGCCTAGAACCCTTGAACCCTTGACTCGCTGGACCCTGCACCCTCATCGTTGAAACCTTCACCTTAACTCTCATTTCCATCAAGTCCTATCTTTTGGGGACTGCCCCCACCCAGCAACAGTCTATATTAGGGGTCCTATTACGGGCTATATATAACCATATTAAAATTATTGTCCAACTGTTACAGAGGGGAGGCAGTACCCGACCTTTCCTCTTGAAAATTAGTGCCTTTAAATTATCGGTCTAAAGGGATTACAGTGAACCCTGACCCAAGCCCCGCCCAAATTTGAGTACCCTTACCTTCAACCCTACAGCTTAAACCCTAAACCCCATATAGTGTGTACAGACCCACGTACCCCTACATGCCCCTACATACCCCTCCATACCCCTAAGCCCTGCTCTCTAATAATCCCAAAGCCCTAGCCTTAAACCTTAATCCCTAAACCCTAAACCCTAATCCCTATACCCTAAACCTAAAACCCTTAAACCCAAACAGCAAAGGTTGGAGCTGCGGCGGGCCGCAGAAGCTACCTTTCCCATGTTCACGGTTCATGGGAAGGATGTCTGGGTGGCGCTCCATGTGAGGGTTCGGGGCTTGGGGTTTAGGGTTTAAGGGCTTTAGGGCTTACGGTTTGGGGTTAGGGTTTAGGGTTTGGGGGCTTTAGGGTTTAGGGTTTAGGGGTTCAGGGCTAGGGTTTAGGGTTTGGGGTCCAGGGTATATTTAGGGTCTTCACAAATCCCTAAACCCTAAATCCTTAATTCGAAGCCGTAAATCCCAAAGGTCTCGGTGTAGAAAATAACCTAAGTCCGAAAGCCTAAAGTATTCTAAAGTCTTTAAGTCCTTTTAGGGCCGCCTAAGATTTCCCCGTATGGTTCTGAATCCCTAAACCCTAAACCACAACGCAGGACATGCTGGAGATGACATCGATGAGACCCCATGCCTCTTGGTGGCCGCTGTTTAAGTCTTTTTCACTCAGCTGCGAGTTCCTTAAGCTCGAAGTTTTGGAAGCTTTACGTTCAAGGTGGTTTATGCGATTTACGCTTTAGGTGTTGTGGGGCTTAGGGTTGATAGGGTTTTTAGGCTTAGGCTTCAGGGTCCTAAACCCTGAATCCTAACCCCTCCCTAGTCCCTAAACCCTAATCCCTAAACCCTGAGCCCTGAACCCTAAACCCTAAATCCCTAGTCCCTAAACCCTGAACCCTAAACCCTTAAACCCTAATTATTCCCCAAACCCTAAACCCTAATCCCTAACCCTGAACCCTTCAGCCAAGGAAGTACTTCGAGCAGAAAACATTGTGAAGGAATTTGATCCTGGAGCTGGCCTGGGGCTACAAAACACAAAGATTTAGGGGCTGTTGGGGGGGGGGGTTGGGGTTGAGAGTTTAGTGATTAGGGATTTAGGGGTTCAGGGTTTTTTTGGTGGTTTAGGGTTTAGGGATTAGGGGTTTGGGTGTTTTGGGGTTTCGGGTTGAGAGGGGTTGGGTTTGGGATTTAGCTGTAGAGCAATTGCAGCATGGGAGTTTTTTTTGTTAATCGGGGTAGTGTATCCCGAGTACAGTATCGTCTTAGTTGTTCCCACAAGCTCACCAACAGGAAGTCAAGTGAGAAATGCCCATGTTTTGTTCTGTATTGCTTCTCGCGGAGGAAGAGCTGCTTTTGTCTCGCACGAGTGGGTTGGCAACATGGACTATATTCAGGATGGAGGTGCGTTTTGATTGTGAGAGTCACGTTACGCATAATTTGTATCAATTAGGTGCACCCCCCACCCCTAATAGTCACTATAAGGAATAATAAGGATTCTATTAACTAATGTCCAATTCCCATTATACCACTATTACAGGGTGTGGGGTCCTCCCAATGTATCAATAAAGTGCCGTGAGTGCGCAGGAGAGAGTCGACGCGAAAGCGCGTGCTGTTACTTTCGATCTTTTCTCGCACTGACTGCGCAACCACCCTAGCTGCAGAAACTGAACACAGCAGCAGCAGCAGCAACACCAGCAACAACAAGAACAACGACAACGAGGGAGCGGCATGATAAACAACTCAACTCCAGGTTGTTGTAGCAGCTTGTTTCAGCGGCGGCGGAGGCTGTGGTGGTATGGGTTGTAGTATATGGGTGGTAAATTGTATTGGTAGGGGCGGTCGCCGTCGTCGTCGTTCTTGCTGTCATCAGGGTGCGTCTTAAGCAGTGGTAGTGTTGCTAATTGTAGCAGGTGGTGTCGTGGTGGTAGTGGTGGTCGGCTGGAGGCTTGCATCACAGTCGTAGCATAACAAGGAGTATAGACCTCATAGCGAAGAACCAACTCTCACGCCCGTCCTGGTTTAGTGTTCAGGGTCGGATGGGTGATTATCGGTTTTGCTGCTGTTCTTGCTATTGTCATGCGCGATGAAGCTGTCTTGTAGCTTTCTGGACCTGTATATGACATCCGAATGGGCATTTCTTAAGATCAGGGTCCACCCAAAGACGCTCCCCAAGCTTATTGTGGGACCCCCAAGTCACCTTCAGAATCCCTGAGCCCGAAATTTCATACCCTAAACCCTAAACAATGAATAGTAGTTTCCACTTTCTTTTCCATTATCCCGACATAACCGCAACATAAGCTCAATATAACCCTAAACCCTACATCCTGAACCCCTAATCACGGGCCAGGCAGTTTCCATTTTCTTTTCCACTATCCCGATATATAGCCCCAGTATAAGCCCAAAACTTTAAACCGCTGTGGGCAGACGAGCTGAGGTAAGCGCCACCCTGACCCAGACATGCGGCAATTCCGAGTTTTGCAGAATGCCATCCGGAACATTGTGGCTGGGTTTAGGGGTTGAGGGTTTAGGGTTTTGGGAGTAGGGGTTTAGGGTTTTTTGGTTTTGGGATCAGGGTGTGGGGTTTAGGATCTTACGTGGAATGTTTGTTTCTTTTCTTGGAAGACCTGAATTCAAGTTGATGTCAAACAATCATTGCCCTTCTCAAATGAGACCTCAGCCCTAAACCCCAAACCCTAAACCTCGGCAATGCCCAAGGTGGCTGGCAAGACCCATGTAGTCGTGGACATGCCCACGGAAACTCGTCCTAGGCTCTTTTTATCTCATGGGCTCCTTAGAGTTCGGGGGTTCAGGGTTTAGGGTTTGGGGTTTAGGGTTGCCCTGCTACCCACCCTTATACTACCCCCATAGGTTCCCCCCTATATGCCCTTAATTAAGCTTAACCTATATATCTTTGATTAAGGGGGGAAGGGAGGGTAGTATAAGGTGGGGTTGTAGGGGAACCCATGATTCATTATTTAAGCCCTAAACCCTGGACTAGACCGGTTTGAAGTCGATCATTCCAAACGATTGGTTGGAGTTCGTTTTGATGTTAAGGCGTTTCTGTCCTTGTCTCTTGATTTTCGAAGAGCCCTAAACCCTTAAACCCCTAAGCCCTAAAACAACCCTACCTAAACCCTAAGCCCCACACATGCTTTCTTGGGGGTCCATGGTACTGTAGTTCAGGGGGCTCAGAGGGTTCAGGGCGTTTAGGGATTAGCGTTTATAGGGTAATCCTTTCCCAGTCTTTTTGGCAGTTTCCCTGGTGATTTAGGGGTTTAGGGGTGTTGAGGTGCATGGTTTCAGGCTAAGGGTCTAAACCCTAAACCTTAAACCCTAAACCTTAAACCCTAAACCTTAACACGTAAACCTTAAACCCTAAACCTTAAACCCTAAACCCTAAACCGCCCATGCACTCTTAGGAGCTTTCCATTGGGCTTTCCAAAGCAGCTGAAGCCACAAAGATGCTCGCCCGCGCGGATGACGTGTTCTTTTGGTACGACTTCTTCTGCGTCCCACAGCCACCGGACCTTGTTTGTGGGGGGTTGCGGTTTAGGTTTTAGGGGTTGCTTAGGATCCCTAAGCCGTATAGGGGTTTAGGGTTAGGGCCAGGGGTGTAGGGTTAGGGGTTTAGGGTTTAGAGTTCAGGGGTTTGGGGGTTTGGGCCCGAAACCCTGAACCCAAGGCTCCGCACTGTGTGGCGTCATGAATCAGAAATCGCGCAGAGCAATAATGAATCCACACAAGATTTCTTTTCCTGAGCCGTTCCTCATGACCCTAAATCCGAGATGTTCAATAGCACCCCAATCTCTCTATAGGGGAACGCTCAACCCCAAAACCTAAACTCTAAGCCCCAATCCTTCAACCCTACACCCTAAACCCTAAACCTCAACCCTAAACCCCAAACCCTAAACCCAGCGGCATGTCGACAAAGGCTGGAAGGTCAAGAGAAGCCCGGGATACCTGCAGACCAGTCTCCACTGCAAGCAGCGGTCAACAGCCAGAAGGGTTCAGGGTTTAGGGTGTCGTCCAGCGGTTAGGGTTTAAGGTTGGATCAATCCCCCACCCAGTGTGGGTACCACAAGGGACTATTGTAGGTATATTAAGGCCCGAATAACTCCTTGTTAAGGAGCCATTACTATAGGGGGGATTGACCTAAGTTTAAGGTTATTGTTTAGGGATTAGGGTTTTGTGACCAGGGGTTGGGGTCTAAGCTTGGGGTTTAGGGTTCAGGGATTAGGGTTTGAGGTTAGGTTTTAGGTTCGGGCTAGGCTGTAAGGGTTAGTAAACCCGCAACCACGAACCCTATATAACCAGCAGTATACGAAGCCTATGTTAGTCATGCTTTAGTCTGGGGGTTGGATGAACCAACTGCGCTTCTGATCTGAATTTAGGGCTTAGGGTTGAGGGTTGAGGGTTCAGGGTTTATTTGGGTTTAAGGTCAGACCCTCGCATTCTGCTGTTGATGGGCAAGGCCTAGCATTCTGCCAATAGAAGCTGAAATGAAGGAGCCCCGCACCTCCCGACTGATACCTGTGGGGGCTTTTCCAGAATCAGTGGTTCCTTTTTGGGGATGGGGGGGGGTCCCCATAGTAAGGATGAAAGAATATTGGGATCTATGTTGGGGTGCCCCTATTTCCAGAAACTACCACATATTTCTGTAGCACTGAATGGTATGATGTCGGGTAAGAATGCTAGGGTCGTTTCGTTATCTCCTGAGGGGGGGATGGGCGGCATTCGGGTATACCATACAGATTTGGAGAAGAGCACGCCAAAGGTTCCCAAAACCTAAGCCCTTCTCCTTGCTGTTTACTACTAAACCCTAAACCCTAAACCCTAATCCCTAAACCCTTCACCCTAAACCCTACACCCAACTGTAACAGTACCCGCATTCACTCCCCACCCACTTTGCCGTAAGCAGCGCTACGCTCGAAACCCGAAAAAGCAGCAGTGTGCTTAGGGTATATTGGGGTTATATAGGGATTATATAGGGGGTATTTTGGAGTTATATAGGGATAATGGAAAAGAAAATGGAAACTACTATTTAGGGTTTAGGGTGTAGATGGCAGGGGATTTAGATAAATGGGTGATAGTTCTGGCTTTGGGCCCAAAGTAACCCCTTATACACCATAGTTACTATCTGTCTAGCTCAATCCTAGCCCATCTACGTAGCCAAGTAGTTTGCATTGTGTTTTCCATTCCCGTTTCTTTCCCATCCCCAAACCCTAAACGCTACACCCTAAACCCTACACCCAACCCCACACCCTAAACCCAAAAGACTAGTTTCTTTTCCATTCCCCCGCTCTCCGCAAACATCAGCAAGTCATCAGGCATCCCGGCGTACATTGCCAAGTGCGACCTTTTCTTTGCGTTGCTCGGTGCGACCTTGGGGTTTAGGGGTTTAGGCTCTAGGGTTGAGGGATTATGGTTTAGGTTCTAGGGATTAGGGTTTTTTCGTGGTTTACCCCTGCGTACCCTGCATACATACCCAAAACCTCAAAACCCTAAATCCAAACACCCCTCCTGGACCCTAAGCCCTTAAGCCCTAAAACTCAAGTCTCCAACCTGAAGCCCAACGCAATAGGGAGAGCCCATCCCTTTTCTGTCTGATGCGGGGGTGGGTGGGTTAGCAGCAGCCTCTTTTGTGGGAAGCAAAGGGACCATTTAGGGTTCAGCATTTAGGGTCTAAACTCCTCAAAAGGGGTTATATAAGGGCTGATATAGGGGACTGCTGTAGGGGCTTATTAAGGAAGATACTTGGTGTTTAGACTATGGCTCATGTGTAGAGATGTTGTTGGTTTCGGGTGGGGGGTCTAGGCTTAAAAGTTCAGAGTGTGTAAAGGGACTTCCCTATCATTCTATGCTAAAAAGATTTTTGACAGAGACCCCGATTGTCCTTTCATCATTTCCGCATATCTCTGAAGTCCCTAACCGCGTCCCATTTTGCGAAACTCCATACACATATATATGTGTATATATATGGACGCATATGCAGATGCACATAATATGTACGAGGAGGCCAAGCATTTATGTAGATGGTCTCGGAAAAATTTAGTTACTATGGTCGTATGGGCTTGAAATCCGAATTCCTACCCGTTTAGCTAAGTTCCAACCTAAGCATAGATAGTGTAAGGAAGCCGTAGGTAACAAAACAGGTTGTGCCCTGGCATCGCCAGCGACGAGAAGCAGTTCCTCCTGTGCCAGTTCACGTGGGCTGCGCGAGGGCATCATGTCTGAATAACTTCACTTACAGGTGCTTAAGGGAGGGCAAGTAGTAGACCATGACCTTAAACTCTAAACCCTATGACCCCGACGTACTTCCCTGAAATGGTACTTGGTTTCACTCCCCCCTCTTGACCACCAGTAAGTTCAGCATGGTAGGTTTTGGGGCTATGGTTTAGGGTTTAGGGTTTGCTGCTGGGAGCGCAGAACCGCCAAGAGAATTAAGCAGTTCTCACAATAACTCTGTTCCTTGATGGGATATCCCTTTCATAACCACCATCTACTCTTGAAATTCATGATGAGGGGTTCTTAAGACTAAGAGTAGCCCCTTGTAATCTTGCATGAATACCATATACTATTACCACAAACACTGTTTTACATATTTTCGGGCCCTGAACTGCCAAGTCTGTATATCCGCTGATGCATAACCCCCTAGTTCATTTCCGCTGACCTCCTTCTCTCCTACTTTGTTCTGCACCAGCACAAGAAAACTGCACTTCTACGTAATCCCAAATTAAACCCTTACCTTAATAGCTGGGTAGCTGCACCTTGCGCCTTTGTGTTCCTAATCCTTTCAACAGAAGAGCGTAGACCTCAAACCGTTAAACCTTGCACCTCGCAACCCCGAACACCTAAACCCCTAAACCCCTAAACCCTCAAATCCCTAAAACCTTCAAATCCTCAAAACCCCTAAAACCCTAAAGCTTTAAGCCTTCAACCCCCCCAAACCCCCCAAACCCCAAAGCCTTAGGTGGTGTCGTGTGGAGCTAGCAGTCAGGGAGCTTTCCTCGCAGGTTGCCTTGCAGTAGCGGTTTAGGGTTTTAGGGCTTGATTGGGGTTATATAGAGGGTTTAGGGTTTAAAGGTTTACGGTTTAAAGGTTAAGGATTTAGGGTTTTAGGGCTTTAGTTTTAGGGTTTAAGGGTTTAGGGTTTAGGGTTGCGTAAGGGTTTAGGGTTGTAGGGCTTTATTGGGGTTATACAGGGGTATAATATGGGAGTATATTGTGGTAATGGAAAAGAAAATGGAAACTACTACTACTATTTCGGGTTTAGGGCTTTAAGTTTATTGCCATTACTTAGGGCTTGGGGGGGCGGTCATGTGGACCCGAAACCCTAAACCCTAAATTAAAGAAATTAGGAAACCCTTAGTCATGGTAAGCTTATATGGGCTTGAGGGTTTAAGGTTTTAAGGTTTGGGGTCTCAGGGTGTAAGGGCTTTGGGGTGGGTTTAGGGTTTTGGGTTTCAGGGTTTAGGGATTTAAGGGTGTCAGGGTTTAGGGTAGTAAGGGTGTAAGGGTTTGGAGGTTTAGGGTTTTGGGGTTTAGAGGCATAGGGTTTGAGGGTTTTAGGGGTTTGGAGGTTTAGGTTTGGAGGCATTGGGTTTGAGGATTTAAGGGTGTGGAGGCTTAGGGTTTAAGGGCATAATGGTTGGGAGGTTTCAGGGGCTTGGGATTTCAGGGTTTTAGTTGTGTGGAGATTTAGGGTTTGAGGGTTGCAGGGGTTTGGAGGTTTGAGGTTTGGAGGTGTAGGGTTCAAGGCTTATTGGGTTTGCGGTCTAGGGGCTGTGGTCTAGAGGTATGCAGTTTCAAATCCTGCATGACCCGGCCTGGGGGCCGCAGGGATGGCCTTAAGTAGGCTAAAGATTGGGGATAATTCGGATCAAATGGCTCATAGGGGGTGTCATGTCTCCTGTACCTGCAGGTAGGTACAGTATAACCCGTAAACCCTCAAACCTTTAACCCGTCAGGCTCAAAAGGGTCATGCAATATCTCGTCACAGCACTACTGATTGAATGGTTGACGCCACCCGTCTCTTCAGTGGACTTAGGTTTCAGGGTGCTTGAGGTTTCAAGCGTTTCTAAGGTTTAACAGTCCAGGGCTCAGGGTATGGAGGAAACCGGAGACATGACAGGTTCTGATTCTCACAAACCTAGGGTTAAGTGTTAAGGGCTTGGGGCTTAGGGTTCATGATTTGTTTTTAAAAGTTCTCAGGAATTTCTAGGTTTATGGTCTTAGCGTGTAGGAGTTTTTTGGTGTGTAGCGGTTTAAATGCAAAACTCGCAACCTTGCGAACAAGCAATATTCCCGATCTAGCGCCATTCGCATTTTATGTGGCGCTGACTTTTCTAAAGCCCCTAAACCCTATACCCTAAACCTGACCCTAGACCGTAGGTTCGTTAGTAGGGGAACCCTAAGCCCTAAACCTTAAACCCTAAACCCTAAGCTCTTAACCCTCAACCCTAAATCCTAAACCCTAAACGCCCTAAACTCTGAGCCCTAAACCCTCAACCCTAAACCCTAGAAAACCCTAAGCCCTAAGCCCAATTGGATCTATGAGACTTTGCACCTCGGACCTTCACAGCCCGAAACCCCAAAGCCTCAAATCCCAAACCTTCGACCCTCTGCGCTATACTATATATGGGACTTTCCCAAAATTAAGGGTACCTTTTTGGGGGTCCCCGTAACAAGGATTATAGTATATTGGGGTCTATATTGGGGTCCCCTAATTTAGGGAAATTACCATATAGTAGTTTCCATTTTCTTTTCCAGTATCCCCTGTACCCTTCAACTGTAATAGCAGGAATAATACCTACCTAAAGCCTCAAAGTACGTAAAATACTAGCCCTAAACCCTTCAAACCAGCCAAAAAGGCTATAATTCTACATACTTTAGGGGTCCAGGTAACCCTTTAACCCCAAACCCTAAACCCCTAAACCCTAAACCCCAAACCCTAAACCCTAAAGGTCGGCACTCCGTAGCCTTGGGCTTTTGCCCCAGGTTTCAGATTGCATCCTGGTGAAGAGCTCCATGCAACTGGAGATGAAGGCGGCGAATGGGTCTGGGGTTTACTGTGTAGTATACTTATACCCACCGAAGCCTGCGGTGAGTGTGGTTTAGGGCTTAGGGTTGGGGTTTAGTTCGGGGTTGAAGGTTTAGCCGGGGTTTAGGGTTTGAGGTTTGGTGTCTAGTGCAGGATCCGGAAGAAGAAGCACTAGTGTCTTTGTGATCCTGATACACTTATAGAAGTGTAGTGCTATATAACCCAACAACCCTGCTCCAGTTACTCAATTTGCTAAATCCTTAGGGAAAGAAGTCCCTGCAGTATCTCCCAGAAATTGTCCCGTTCTTTCCTTCCCTGCTAGCCACCCATAAAAAGCATGCTATATCCCCCAATTCCCAACATCATATATACCTACAATACACGGAATGCATGTATGTGTGTGTATATATATATATGTATTACATGCAGCTTATGATAAGTTGTTGAAATGGAGCCCTTGTTTGGGGCATTTCTAGGAACTACCATTACAGATAAGACTGGTGTCTCGTAATCTGCGTCAAGCCCAAACCCTTAAGTGTGTGCGATGGTACACTTGGCGCCAAGTGTGGTCGCTCCCTGAATCCTAAACTGCGTACTACACAGGTTAGTGCAGAGGCCTGAATACATGTACAGCTGGTAAAACGCATCTCCTAGCAACGCTTCTATTTCCATAGCATATCCTACCCCTACTCTAAACCCAAAGCCCTAAACTCTAAACCCTAAACCCCTACTCTAAACCCAAAAACCCTAAACCCCAGGCCCTATTTGATTTTTTCGGGAGACTTCGAGTTTTGAGAGCTTCCAAACCTTGCAGGAATTTGTAATCCCCTCTGGCTGATATTAAGCCGACCCCCCCACTTACGTTTAGGTTTAAGGGCTTCGGGTTTAGGGTTTTTTGCTAACATTCTATAGTCCCATTATTAGTGGTTGGGGGGGGTTGAGTGTTAAGGCAACATGAGGGGCTTTAGGTATGGCAATATTATGGTCTGTATACAGTTATACCATATTTAAACATTATCCAACTGTTACTGGGTGGGGGCAGCACCCATCTAGAAGCCATCGAATGACGCCAGTTTACTGTAACGCAAGGTCCCTACACCCTAAGCCCTACGTCCTAAACCATACGTAAACCCTAAACCTGTATCGCAAGCTCGAAGGTATATGAAAGTCCCCCTCACCTTCCAAGTAGTCATTGTAGGATCCCTTTTGCGTTTCCATGCTGGGTTAAGGGCTCAAGGTGAAGGGTGAATCTAGCCCTGGTCTTGAACTTCTCCAGGTGGAGACAGCTGACGCTTGGAGAATGAGTTTGGTGTGGTTCAGATTGATTGACTCTGCATGAGGCTTCCTTTAGGTAAGGTAGGGTGTCCGTGAAGGACCATACGGTTCTGGTATGGTGGGCGAACCTGCCTGACCCGTTCGTAAACTAAACCCTAAACCCTAAACCGCTTGCTCATTTGAGGTGGGTCATGCTGTGGGTGTTGTGAGACCAGTGAGTCACAAATGCTGAGAGCTGCAACCGTAGACCTTAGTCCCTAAACCCTAAAACCTAAATCCTAAACCCAAATCCCTAAATCCTAAACCCAAATCCAGAAGTCCTAAACCCAAATCCCCAAACCCGAAATCCTAATCCCTAAGCCCTAAACCTTGGATTGGCTGCCAACTGTGTTCAACCGGGGCTTACAGCACTGGAATCCCCCCAATCTTCCATCGTCTTAAAAGAATCTTTGCACCCCGCCTACAAGCCACTCTTATATACGGTTTGGCGTTTAGGGTTTTTGGTCTAAAATTGCTAGTATCCCCCTTAATAGCCCTCATAATACTCTCATACCTTATCCTCAGTATATCTTTGCTGGTATTTTGGGAGTTCATTTAGATTACGGCATCATGAAGGATTTCGCATAATGTTTGATGGATTTGTTTGTTCGCCTCGGGGTTTCCAAGCTCAACCCTGAACCCTATGACAGCAGTAACGGCAACAACAACAACAACAACTTCTCCATTCGGATATACCCTTAAAAACCCTTTTCAAGCGACCCTCAGTACCCTTATAAACCCTTGACAGGGACCTTAAGTAACCCTTTAAGCTTCTTTGAAGGGACCTTAAATACCCCTAGAAACCCATTTAAAGGCACCCTAAACATTCCATGAACGCCTGGAAAGGGATCCTATGCAGCCCTATAAACCCCCTGTAAATCCACTTCATATACTCCTAAACCCTAAACCCCTGTATCAGCGGCAGCCAGACCGAGGTCAAATTTGCTGGTACCTTTAGGGTTTCAGGTTTAGGAAGGGACCCTAAAACCCCTTTAAAGGACCTCATCCGAGGTCAAATCTGCTGGTGAGGGGCTTCACCGTAGAAACGGACCGATGCGCCATCGCGCCGGTCTTGAATCTGGCCTTGAACCCTAATCCCTAAGCCCTAAAACCTATACTTTCAACCCTAGGCCCTTAACCCTAAACGGGGTTAAGATGTTGTTTTTCTAAGCTTTTGTTTGGGAGTCTTTCTGGCCTTGACTTTGACTTTGCACGCTGGGCTGTACAGCCATGTCCATGTGCCAATAGTGCTTGCCACAGCCTGGGGTTTCCCATCTTCGCCTTGACCACTGCACGTTTCCAAGCAATCCGGCATCTCGCAATAGACACAGTGTGCATCAACATTTGAACGTTTGATGAAGCTGTCAGGAACAGCTTCTTCAAGAGCAAGATTGCTGCCTTATTGAATCTGAGCAGCAGCAAGTATTCCTTGGTTTCTGGGATTGACACGTTGTGGTGTGGAGGGGGCCGTGGAAAGGAAAGCCACTGAAGTAGTACAGCTTCTTATCTGCGGGGACAACCCAACACCCAAAATCTGAGCAGGGCATGGTTTAGAGGGTTAAAGCTGTCAGAGGCTGTACGTTGCAGCTTTAGACGCTCGCTGATATCATTCGCAAGCTCGACCCTCAAGCCGAAACGCCGACCAAGCCTGAATAGATCCTAAACCCTATAAGCCCTAAATCCTAAACCAATTCTGCTTCCCTAAAAAGCCAGATATATGCATGGTAAATTCTATCCCGAGGCCTTACTCTAATTACTCCGGCTCCTACATTACACAAGCTCCATAAAACCCCTTTCTTACCCCTCTACCTTCACCCAAAAACCGAAACCTTAGCTGTTGAAAACGCTCCCGGCATGTCTGCACCAGTAGTTTAAGTAGCTTGTGCTGTAGTTGCATGCAGGTTGGATTTGGACTTATACCTGTTCATGTAACATTTTGGTTCAGGGGAAGGCTACGAAAGAAGCCCCTTGAGTCATGTGAGTCATGTATATGTACTGTAGTTCTACAGTTGTACAGTGTAAAGATCTGTAGACATCCTTGAGCAGAATTCGTTCTTTCTTGGTTCTTTTCTTCGTGTTTGTACCTAGAGAGGCTCGCCTAACCGTAAAAAG
>CAJNIZ010007175.1:0-11482 GCA_905231905.1 Symbiodinium pilosum
GTACCCAATAATCATATACTTTCCCCAAAACCTGTACTAGAATTACTACTCCCCAAATCCCAAGTACCTGGACCATAAATGGCCCTAAACTCCAAACCCTAAGCCCTAACTATTCAGTAGTGGGACCCTTTGGCAGTGATGCGGGGAATCCTTAGTGGTGCGCAATGTCTCCATTCATGAAATCCGACTTTTCCTACATAGGGGTTTACGGAAGGGTTGGCCAGCCGTGACGTGGAGGGCTTAGGGGAGTCAGGGAGATGTTTCCTGTGGAGGCGCTTTGTTAATTCTTGGAATTTGAAGATGGTACGGTTTATGGACAAATTATTCCATGACCCTGTTCCCTAATATACCGTTCTGTATTGTATTATCCTAACTACATCCGGGGGTTCTAGGTATGTGGGATCATGCAGGATTTTGTCCATCAACAGGAAAGATCATGCTATGTCGCACTAAGAAACTGTTGTGGCGTTGGCTGGTACGAACTTGTCCTATGGCTCCAAACAGCCCAATGCAGGTACTATTCATACTCTGTAAGGCCTGTAAGGCCCAATTGTGCATTAAATCCTAAACCCTAAACCCTTGACACATAGAGCTCCAGGGTCAGTTGAATTTTGCAGTCTGCGGCTGCAGACTGTTGGCATGATTACGATGCCAGTCATGTTATGTTCACTCCTGGCCCTTTGAAAAGCTGAGGGGTAGGGTTTAGGGTTCAGGGTCTTATATCGGTACCTGGACCCTTTGGGGCTTTGGTTGTTGTTGAGCTTTCTTTGTGTTGTGGTTGCAGGTCTCAATGGGTTCCAGGTTCAGGGAGGGGACTAAGCTTGGTAAGGAATGTTCCGAGCCACGCGGTCTATGGATAAGGGGTTCAGGTTTTAGGCCTCGAGCCCTCAATCGTAAACTCAATCATTTTCCTAAGCAACAAAACTGCGAACCCCAACCCTAAGCCCTGAAACCTAAATCACAAAGCTCCTAAACCTCAAACTTTGAGCCCATAATGACGGCGGTGTACCTTTTCCTTAGGCCGATTCTGCATTTGACGAGTAGTCTAAAGTTGGAAAATGAAAGGCAGATTTAGGGTGCAGGAACTGTACCCTGAGGCTCCAAATTATCTACGAGGACCCTAGTACCCTTCATACGGCCCTGAATAGTAGGTACTTAGGCCTAAATAGACGGTAGTTGGAGGGTCTAGGTAAAGATCACACATGATATGGAAATTGGGGGCAGGTTCCTGCAAACATAAGTCCCTACGAGCCTTAGCGTTAGGGTTTCAATCCGTACTCCCATGAGCATCAAAGACTTTAACCTTGTCCATGGTTTAGGGACCCAAACCTAAGGGTACATACAAGCCCTAAGGTACTGAGGGTACAAAGGACAACTCCCTGATTAGCACGTATGTTTTTTCCAGTTCTTGGTAGGGTTGTTGTGACCTTTGTAGGAAACCTCGGGGGCTCCATACATGGGAGGTGCCAAGCTACATCCTAGTATCCCATATATATCTTATTAACCCTAAACCCTAAACCCTTAACTTATTGATTACCCATATACCACTGTTTACCCTCTTAAAAGGAACCCCCCTTCCTAAAATCCCTATATCCTGAACCCTAAACCTATATTCCCTATATATCCTTCAGGAGGAAGCCTGCCCAGACTTCTGGCAGGATCGAAAAAATTATTCCCTATACGCGGTTTGGGGTTCGCCTCAGACATCATGGGATTTTTTGTGTAGCATAACCGCTAAAGAAGTATGAAACATGATATTCTTCGGGCTTAGGAGGATTGAAGTTTCAAGAGGCTCTACCCGTAATTCCAATCAATTTCCTTCAGTTCTATGAATTGCACCTATTACTTTAAGGGGTAGTTACCATTAAACTACCGCCCAATCTGGTCAAAACCCTAGACCCTAAACCCTAGAACTTCAACCCTCAACCTGAAACCCTAAACCCCTAAACCCTAAACTCCTAAACCCTAAACCCTATCCCCTAAACCCTAAACCCCTAAACCTAAACCCCTAAACCCCTAAAGGCCCCAAGTAATCCTCCTGCTTCCAGGGAGCCGAAGCTGGCGGACTCCAAGAAAAGCGGACGCTGCTGGGCCTGGCCCCCAAGGGGCCAGGCTTTTAGGTCTTAGGCTCCTTTACAGGGGATATTGGGGTTGTGTAGGGGGTATATAGGGTTCATGGTTTAGGGTCGAGGGTTTAGAGACTGAGGGATTTAGGTTTAGGGTTGAGGGATTTAGGGTTGAGGGTTTAGGGTTGAGGGATTAGGGATTTAGGGTTTAGGGTTGAGGGTTTAGGGATGAGGGATTAGGGATTTAGGGTTTAGGGTTGAGGGTTTAGGGTTGAGGGTTTAGGGATTTAGGCTTTAGGATTGAGGGCTGAGGGTTCAGGGTTAACAGCTTATGGTTTAGGTTGGGTTTAGCGTTTGGGGCTGGGTTTAATCAGAGTTTAGGTTTCGGGCTTAGGCTTATAATAGAGGTTTAGGATTTAGGGTTTGTTTTGTGGAAATCTTAGGTTTTAGTGGGTTGGTGTTCTATTGGTTTTATGTTTAGCGCGTGTTGTTCTTTTTTCTTGGGGGGGGGGGTAGGATTTGTAGGGTTGAGGGCCTCACCCAACCCAACCTGGAATGGTGGGTTTAGGGTTTAGGGTTTGTATAGAGTATTACCTTCAAAAAACGTTCTTTCAGGCTTTGGCCTTTTGGGCTTTCGGAAAGCAGGGGTTTTGGGAGTCGGTTTCAGGGATTAGGGTTTTCGGTCTTTAGGGCCTAGGGGTGTGGCGTTGAGGCAGGATGTAGGGATGAGAGCAAATGGCCAAGTATGACTAAACCCGTGAGGGTTGAGGCCTGGCGGTTCATAAGGTTGAGGGCTGAGTATAAGATACGCAACATCGCAATTTATGATGCAATGTGGTGTTTGCTTTGTTTATGTGTTTTTGGGTAAATAGGGTTGACAGGTTAGGGTTAGGAGGGAACAGGTCCTTCTTGGGATTGGTGGATGTTCGTAGGTGCTCGAAATGCCTTACTGCCTCTGCACTGACAAGACAAACCCCGGCCCCTAGTAACGAACATTTCCTACGCCGGACTGTGTTATAAGCTGCTCATGGCTGCCAAGGGGGGCTTCGTTATCCTAAACGCTTAACCCCCAAAATCTTCACTAGTGTGCCTGGCAAGATACAAGAGCTCGTTGAAGATCATTTGCGACGCCTCTAGCACCTCAAATCCTCTGTACTCCCATAAATCACAAAGGGTATAATATTTTGGAAAATGCAAGTGGAAACTACTATTTAGGGTTTAGGGTTTGGGGTTTAGGATGGGCCCATTTTCGTAGAGAACACCTCGCATACTGTACGTCCACGAAGTTCTGCGTGAATCAGGCGAGCCGTAGTCGCTCCAACGCGGCGTCAGCGGGGCCAAATGGAGGAGACAGAGGCGGCTGACCTTGGGAGCTTAGGAATTTGTAGTTCTGGGGCTGCGGGTTTAATGTCTAGTGTCCTAGGTCCTAGTCCGTCTTAGGTTTTTTCCATGGCACAGTTAATACGCTTGATACAAGAATCTTGCCTGACTCTATGCACCTTATGCCTTGGGAATCATGTTGCTACCGTATGCTAAAACCATGCCTAAACCCTAAAACTCTATAAGCCCTAAACCCTAGCTGGGAGAGCTCAACCTTACCACTCATGCGTTGCCTGAAGCGCAAAAGGGACCCCTAGCCACATCCCTAAGCCACAAGCTTCCTAAACCCTACTGTAAACCTTATAACCCTGAACCCTAAGCCCTGAACCCCTAAACCCTAAACCCTACACTTCCGAAACCCGGGGCCTTCTTAACCCTATAAACCCTAAACATCATAAACCCGAACCCTCCAACCTGCAACTCGACCTCGATTGACCTCAGGCCCTTAAAGAAAGGTAAGGGTTTAGGGATTAGGAACTAGGGATTAGGTTTTAGGGATTAGGGTTTATGGATTAGGGATTATGGTTTATGGATTAGGGATTGGGGTTTAGGGATCAGGGTTTAGGGATTGGGAATTGTGTTTCCATTTTTCTTGACGATTGTTTACTCGGTTTGGTTTAGGGCTTAGGGCTCCTTGAACCCTAATTAGGGTTTAGGCATACCTAACCCTGGGGCTCTAACTATATAGATAATACCTACATTGAGCCCTAAACCCTATGAAGAGTAGCTACATGGAGCCCTAGGGTAAGCCAGTAGCTCATATTTATAATTTACTTTCCCCTGATATCCTACTGCTTTGGCTTACAGTAAGGGGTTTAGGGTTTAGGGTCTAGGGTTTAGGTAGCCCATTATTTGTGGTAACTAGGCTTTCTAGGCAGGGTCTTACTACTCCGGCAACTCCAAACCCCAAAGCCTAGAATCCTGAACCCCAACCTGGCATCCTAAACCCTAAATCCTAAAACCCAAGCCCAAGGCTGCGAGTAGCCCGGAGTCTTGTTTAGGGTTTATTTGAGCTATAGTCTCCACTCTCCAAAGGGGATCATATCGGGGAGTGTTAGAAGGGGTTATAGGGGGGATACCAGGAGTTTAGACTATAGCTCAAATAGACTCTAGGGGGCAGTGTAGGTCCTAACTCATAGACTTAGAGCCCCAGGGACGGCCCTCAAAGCATGAAACCTTTGCTAGGCATTCGCAGCCAGCGCACTCTCACAGCCCTGTCGGTGGGATCAAAGGCTCACTGGGGTTTAGGCTGAGATGTTCAGAGTTTAGCGTCATTAGCATTAAAGGGACTTGAATGGGAACCCGAAAACAGGGAACCTCAGGAATATAGTAATCCCTTCCTCCTATTAATAAAACCACCCCTAATAATGAATAATAAATCCGGGACCTTAAAAANNTGAGCATTTTAAAAGGGGCTGTACTTATTTTAAAAGGAGCCAGACCATAATGAATTGCGGGGGGTTTTGAAGTCGTTAGGGAGGTATAATAGAAAATCCGAAGGAATTAGGGATCCTCTTGACATCCTAGGTTTTGGTTGATTTTCATATGGTTTTATATAGGATTTTATATACAAGAACTGAATTAGACTTTAAATGATTTCATTACAGTTTTAGCCGTATTTAATTGAGTCTCAATTGAATTTCATTCGATTTCAATTGATTTTAAAAGGGATTCTAATTAAATTTCAACTGATTCTAACGGATTTTAATCCGACTTTAATTGATTGTAAAAGGAATCTTAACTAAATTTCAATTGATTCTAACGGGATTTTGATTCGATTTTAATTGATTTTAAAAGGAATGTTAATTAAAGTTCAACTGATTCTAACGGGATTTTAATTCGATTTCAATTGATTTTAAAAGGAATTTTGATTTATATTTCAATTGATGCTAACGGGATTTTAATTCGATTTCAGTTGATGTTAAAAGGAATTCTAATCAAATTTCAAGTTTTAATTCGATTTCAATTATTTAAAAGGAATCTTAATTGATTTTCAATTGATGCTTACGGTATTTTAAATCGGTTTTAAATGATTTTAAAAGGAATTTGAACTAAATTTCAATTGATTCTAACGAGATTTCAATGCGATGTTAATTGATTTTAAAAAGGATTTTTAAGGCGGCCCTACCAAATCCTTTCAATAAAGATGCACCCCTAACAATACATAATTTCTGACCCACGGATTATTTATTATTACGGGGGGGGGGGAGGACATCGTTTATTATGAAGGGGAAGAGATTAGGAATATGACAGGACAATTTCTACCAGGGTCCCTACAGGCCGCTCATATTCCTACTATGGTCCTGGGGCTCTCAGTTTGGGGTTCCCATTCAGGGGTTTCTAGCTTGTGCCCCTAAGGTTGCGTCCTTGGGTTTCAAGATCCTTTCTCACAGAACCCTAGAGAGAGGTATATAAAAGGGTTATATCGGGCCGGTTTGGGGTTAGGGCAGGGTTTTGGGCGAGGAAACCTTTTAGGGGGATGACCTTTGGGGTACAAATCCAAAGTCCCACTTAAATAGATAGAATATGGCTTTGGGGATATTATAATAAGATCCCCATATACCCCATATTCTATCGGGACAGGAGATTGAGGGAGTTAGGGGTTTAGGGTTTAGGGTGTTTTGGTTTTAGGATTGCTGAGGCTGAGGTAGATGAAGCATCTGAATGAAAAGCTTGTAGATGTTGGGAATATGGGGTGGTGTCCCCATTTGGACGGCATCTACTTAAGGCATGGCTAACCGTCATATATACTCCCCAAAGCACCAGACCCTAAACCCTAATGTAGTTCCAATCTCTGACTGCTACAAATCAAAAAGCCAGCGCAGCAGGGACAAGCCCCAAACCCCTCCCACCCTGCAAGTCCCAAGCCGTTGACTACATGAGCCATAGTCTAAACTCTTGAAAGGAGGGCTATATAGGGCATTGTATAGGTGAGTAGTTTAGGGGTTATTAAGGGCGATACTCAGAGTCTAGACTATAGCATACATGGGTAGTTCCCCAAATAAGGATCCCATTTAGGTACAAATAGAGCGGCGACGGCCACGTTACACTTTAGAACCCAAAAACCGCGCATAATTTTGAGCTAAGACCCCAAACTCGAAACCCCAAACCCTAAACGCTAAACCATGAACATCCCCCACACCCAGTACTTTGCATGATCCTTTTGGGGGTCGGAGATAAAACATGCAGCGCTTCAGAGCCAACTGCAGCCCCTTTGAGTATTGAGCCCCATAAATTGATACAGGGGCCTTAGGAATTAGCATTATCATAGGGAATCCTGGAGAATCAAATGGAAGAGAGAAAGGAACATTGCCGTTGATATCTCTCGATACCCCAGACTTGAGTGCTTAGAGGTTCGAAGCTTAGAGCGTTTATTCTGGACGGGTGCAAAAGTTGGTGCTCGGGTGAAGCGTTGCCCTTAAGCATCAGCGCCCCTCTCTAAGATCAAATCTTTCGAATGCTTGCGATTTAGGCTTCAGATGTGGATATATACTCTACAAATAGCCTGGAGTGGAAGGAAGCGCTTACTAAGAATTCTCATTACTTCCCCTCCGTAGACCCTAAACTTAAACTATACTACCAATCTCATGCGTGGGCTAGTTGACCAGATTTCCCTTGCACAGCTTGAAAAAGCGGATGCCCTGGAAGAGACACAGGCATCATGCAGGCAGCCCCACGTTACCCTGCGCCAGTGTTCGAGCAGGCACAGCTGCCACCTCCGCCACCGTGGAAGACGTTGTCTTAAAGGCACTTCATGTCCTAAAGCACCAGCTGCCATATACCCACAGTCGCAATGGGTCTCATTGCGCTGGCCGAAGCATCTGCAAGGGCTCCAGAGATGGTAAGGGCACTGAAAGCATAGCCCAAGACCTTGGCGACCAAAGCCCCTTCCCTGAAGGTCCAAGTTTCGAACCTTCATACACTTCCCAAAAAAATCTATGTTACAATTATGACTACCCAAATCCCAAGTCCCAAGTCCTGAATACTTGGCCGCTGAAACCTTCAACCCTAAACCCTAAACCCTAAACCAACCCTTAGCTTTAACCTCAGGGCTGACCTTCAAGCCTCAATAGGCTGGGTTGCGGTAAGGAGCTCAGTTCAAGTTACTATATTGGGGAACTCGGTTATCTACTATTCTTTTTCACCAATTATGCTAACCTAAACCCCCAACCCCCTAAACCCTGTATACCCTATGTACCCATTATGGTAATTTGTGTTAAGTTCCGTAAGCGCAACTCAGGTAGGGAGAAAGCCTCCTGCACGGCCTGAGGTCCTGAACACAAAAGCCTTTCACCCCTACCTGAGCTGTAGTCTAAGCTACTTTAAGGGGGTTATCTAGGGGATGATATAGGGGGGTGTGATAGGGCTCATTACTAGGAGTTTAGACTATAGCTCACTTGAGCCCGACACCTAAACCCCAAAAGTATGAAGAATAATTGCTTTTCGCGATGCTTTATGTGGTTTTGGATCATTCTTCTACTTCTACCTACTTCTGGGGTCCAGTAAAGGTCATAGGGTTGGTGAGGCTTACGTGGTAAGGGTTATAGGAATTATGGATTAGCGGGAGTGTGTCGAACCCGAAGAGTATGTAGAATCACAGCCTAGTTGGGTAGTGTTTTTATTTGCGGATACGATGGTACCCAGACAGACGTCCGAGAATAATACCATGGTACACAAGAGAGAGCAAGATTATATCCTCCTTCTGGGTATAGTTTAGGAGGACCCCCCGCCCTGTACTAGTGGTATAGTAGGAATATAAGAGGACCCGAATATCATCCTTATTATCCATAACAGTCACTATTACTGGGTGGGGGTCCACCTAAGGTATAGTATTTTTGTAAGCGAACATGGTTCTGCCACCCATTGGCTCCTTTTGAGGGGGTGTTTGGCTGTTATTTTGTCTGCTTCTGAGCTCCATGTGAGCTGTACTCTAAACTCCTGAAAGGGGGACTATATGGGGGATTATATAGGGGACCATTATAGGGCATATTAAGGGGGATACTAGGAGTTCAGACAGTGGCTCATGTAGACACAAACCTCCACGGGTTTCGGGTTTAGGATTTAGGGTGTATGTTGTAGGTGCTGTCTGCCAATAAGGGAGATTTGTTTTGTGGGAACTGACGTTAGACCCTAAATCCTAAAACACTATAGTCCCCCTTAAGTAGATAGAATCGGGCTTTGGGTACATTATACTAAGATCCCCATATACCCCATATTCTATCTACTTAAGGGGGACTATAAGCCCTCCTAAACCCCCTGATGCACAGGTGGGTGGTGTCATCCTTCACTCCACTTGGCTCGGTGCATTTGTCAACATCGGAGCAGAGATCGATGGCCCACCGGATGATAGCTTAGCTGGGTAGGCCCTTGGGATATTTGACATTTTCCCTAATGGCTTTAACAAGGGACCCTATATACTAATATTTTTTAAAGGGTTTTAGGGGCCAACCCAGTTAGATGTATCCTTCAAGGGTTTACGGTTTGGGGTTATCCTTCAAGGCATCGGGTTGAAGAACATGAGGATAGTTAGGGGTTCACAGCTCCAAACCCTAAAGCCTAAACCCTGAACCCTATGGACTCAGGAGCAAACACGCAAGGTTCGAGGCTTCTGAGATCTGGGTATCTAGGGGATGGGTGGTTTGATGGCTTCGGCTGTTGAGGTTTTCCCTTGATGTGCCCTGGTGTATGTTATAGCTCTTTGACCATATTAGGAGTCTAAACTTCTTAAACGGGGTTATATAAGGGATTCTATAGGGGAGTAGAATAAGGGTAATTTTGGGGGATACTAGGAGTTTGGACTATGGCTCATATGGTATACGACCACAATGTATCCTTAGTAGTTACTCACCCGGCTAAACCCTAAACTCTGCCCCTCTACAGGTGGCTTCCCTAAAGTCATCGGAAGTCCCAGATATGGGCTTACGGTTCAGGGTTCAGGGTGTAGGGTTTAGGGTTTGGGTCAGGCCCTATGTAAGGTCTCAGAGATGTTGGGCATGTAGTTTACGCCCTTTCGGGAAGGTACAGGTACATAGTTCTTGAGTACTTGGACCTTTGGGGTAATGGATTTCTAGCAGTCCCGCTGGTGGTGGATCCCTATCATCAGGAATCAGGAATATACGTTTTGGAATGCAAAAGGGGAAGCCATATTTCTGGAAACTCCCATCTATGTGACATTCTGAAACGTGTAATCCCCGCCTTCTAATAACCTCCCCCCCCGCCCTCATAGCACATACCCCAATTGCAGTAACATCATAGAATCTGGAGGGCATTCATTATTACGCGGGTGGAGAGGTTTGTTATCAGCGCTAAACCCGAAATCCTACATCACGTAGTAGCTTGAATGTCTTTTCCATTCTTCTAGAACCCCCGGCATCAACTCCATCTTGGGAAGTTTATGACTTAGGGGGTGATTAGATCCCTCCTTAGACCCTGAATCCTGGATCCCAAGCCCTAAATCCTCAAACCTAGACCCGCGCGTGTTAGCCCAGGTTTTATCGAGTCCCCAGACCTCCCACGGCAAAGAAAGCTTTCGGCCGCAGCACTCAGTGACTGACTTCGCCAGGGCTCTTCCACGGAAGGGTGTACTTGGACCCCCCCCCCAAGCAGCAGCCTCCTCGTAACGCCAAGTTGGGTGTAAATAGGCCATTATTTAGGGTATAATAGAGGGTCGAAGGGGGTCTAGGAAGGGATGTAGAATAACGGCTGCTTTGACATGTTGTATACAGTTTGCGCGGTCGTTATTCTACATTTCAGGTCCAGGTAAGGTGTGCAGATAAACCCTAAACCTTTCATGGATAGTTGGCCGCAGAAGCTAGGATAGTAGATCAGTTTATGAAGGGAGCATTTAGGGTTTAGGGATAGTCCCACAATAATGAAGAATCAAATGGAACATGGAAAATGACATGAATGGAAACTAGGTTGATGGAGGGATCACGAAATCCCTATAAACCCTAAACCTTACGCCTTGACTGTAGCTCATATGTCGGGCTGGACTGCTGGAGTTGAGACTTCATTTGGCCTTCTGCGAGCACCCACGTGCAAAGGTTCGCCGTTTGCAGGTCTTAGGAGTATGGGATAGCTGGATCAATGTCAGGGATCCTTTATACTTTTTGGCTGGGACATCGCTGACTTGCAATGGTGCGCTTTACACTTTTTGGGGTATGGGATTCCCCATATTCATGTAAAAAGGATCCTTTTTTCTTCCAAGGGTAATGTGGGCTAAGTTAGGAGGACCCCCCAAGCTGCAACAGTGGTATAATCGGAAAATATATAATAGGACCCTGATGTAGTCCTATTATCCCTGATAGTCACTAATGCTGGGTGGGGGGTCCACCTAAAGTATGGGTCCTACGGGCTGGTGGATTTCAGTGTTCAAGGTTCAGGGTTGTAAAGGCTGCGGGTGTTAGTGTTGGGCGGGGTTTGTAATTTTATCTGAGCCATGCGCAATCTAAATTCCTTAAAGCGCGGCCCTCAAACCTTTGTATATGTACGTGTATGTGTATACATATATGTATATGTATGTATATGTACATATATCCCCAAATAGCCCATACATTGGCTTCAGAGAACCCCCATTGCATCCTTAAATCCCAAAGCCTAAAACCAAAGCTCCAGGCTGGAGACTTCGTTACAGGCCTGGTTGTGAGAGAAGTGGACCTGGCTGCACCCAGGCCTGGGGAGGGGGGTGTAGGTGTGATATTTAGGTGCCTAACTTACTCGGCTTTAGTAGATTTAGGGTTTAGGTTGTAGGATTTTAGGGTGTGGCATTCCAGGGTTCAGGGCTCTAGGGCTTTACGGTTCAGAGTTTAGGGATTTAGGGCTTTAGGCTTTCAGGGTTAGGGTCATCAGTAGGGCCGAGACGCTTATTAATATCATAGTTCCCTGATACAGGGTACCAGGGTGTAGGGCTAACGGTGAATCACATGGACAAAAACATTGAAGATGAAATCGACTGTGAGATTCCATCGCGTTTTACCGGTATCAATACTTACTTCACGTTAGCATGGAATGATGGAATGGAAAAGAACATGAAGGCT
>CAJNIZ010007178.1:0-16520 GCA_905231905.1 Symbiodinium pilosum
CCTAAATCCAAAGCCGCAAGCCCTTCCAACCTAGCCTATGTGCTTGCATTGTAAACAAGTAACCCCAAACCCTTAAACCCTTAAACCCTAAACCCTAAACCCCAAACCCTTAAACCCTAAACCTTGAACCCTAAACCCTAAACCCCTAAACCCTAAACCCCTACACCATAAACCCATAAGAAGCTAAAGGCTTCTCTGGCTCAGTGCTTCGGATTTTGGGATCCCACAGCCTATCCTACGATTTAGGGGTTTAGGGTTTAGGGTTTACGGGTTTAGGGTTTAGGGTTTGGGGTTTAGGGTTTGGGGTTCAAATAGTTTAGGGTGTAGGGGTTTAGGGTTTAGGGTTCAAATGGTCCATGTAGCTATACAGTATATACTTGGGCCTCAGAGGAGGTAGATGGGAAGCTCTTACCATGTTGTTATTGTAGTTCGTTAAGTCGGTGTATTGTGATGGGGAGTATGGCTTAGGAGGACTCCCCACCCTGCAATAGTGGTATACCAGGAATATACGAGGACCCTAATATAATCACTATTATCCTTTTTTCGTCACTACTACATTGCAGGGTGTGGGGTCTACCTAAAGTATGGATTGCATTTCTTCCTTTGCACGCTCTGCTGCCATCGACCGGCTTCATAAGGGTATTCGCATACGTTTTGCCGAAGCGATCCCAAGTATCTCTATGAAAGGGCTTCTTTACTAGGAATTAGGTAGTATGTTCTGGGCCCTGTATAAGTACTTAGGAGCACGTTGTTGATTTTTCTCTGCGGAGCTAGGGGAGGAGTCATACTGCAGGGACCCAGGAAACCAATGCCCTAAATCCCAACCCCTAAACCCTAAATCCCAAACCCTAGTCTTTCGGAATCCATACCCTAAATCATACAAAGGACCCTGACATCCTTTTCTGGTCCCTAAACCCCAAACCTTATCAGCCCTAAATCTAAACCCTAAACCCTATCAACCCTACACCCTAATTGAGGGGTATTGGGCTCTCTGGGTCATGGGCTGAAGAATTGCAAGCATCACGAAGCCAAGTCGTCAGATTGAACTTGCCTCCTAGGATGGCTTACTGGTGCTTCAGGGAGAGTGCTTGGAAGCCTAGAGCTTAGGATTTACAACCCAACTCTCCTCGGCACAACTGACTAACCCAACTCTTACAGTACTAGACATAACTGTGTGATATGTACGGTTAGCGTGATTGCAGAGTTCGCCAAGAAGGAGAAGCTGCGGAGGGGTGGGGAGGAGGGGTTCACAGGGAGGGATTAAGCCCACCCGTGGCCTAGTTGTCTGTGCTCGTAGCAGCTGTGGCTCAAGATGGTATTCCTCAGCAGGTTTGGGAGCACCTCCAGCTCCCCAGGGCTGGAAGCTGAATGGCTCGACTTAGCTGCCAGCATAGGAGAAGCCTATAATCGAAGAGGTAAACAAATTCGAGGCCAAGAAGGCCAAACAGCAGGCCAGGGACAGGAAAAAGAAGTCCCTAAAGACTCTGGGGGCCAAGCCAAAGGCAAAGGCAGAGCCAAAGGCAAACACAGAGCCAAAGGCAAACGCAAAGCCAAAGAAGAAGCCCAGAGTCAAGACCAGGGAGCAGGAAACTTTGAAGAAGCAGAGGCAAAGGGAGAGGAGGAGGCAGGAAAAGGAGGAGGAGAAGAGGAAAGCACAGGAGGCGAAGAAAGCAGCACTGAGGCTGAGATGGAAGCTGAAATATGAAGCAGAGAAGGAGGTGAGGAAGAGGAGGAGGGAAGAGAAGCAAGCTCAGGAAAGGTTGGTGAGAGCTTCAGCTGGTCACAGGAGCAGTCTCACCCAGTGGAGCTAAGAAAAAAGGTGCAGTGCATTGCAGTGTAGTGCAGTACAGCATGGCATGGCAGTAGTTAGCACACCACCACCCACCATGTTTTGGGTTTGGGGCTTAAGGGTTTAAGGCTTAAGGGCGTGCTTTCGAATCCTTTTTACTTTCAGGTTTGAAAGTTTATGGCTTAGGGTTTAGGGTTTAGGGGCTTAAGGTGTAGGGTGTAGGGGCTTAGGGTTTCTAAGCTCATTCTACAAAAATGTTGGTTAATACGTGGCTTATTGCAGGGCTCGCTTTTCAGCTAGGTTTAGGGTTTAGGGTTTTGGGTTTATGAGCTCATTCTACAAGCACTTTGGCTTATACTTGGCTTATTGCATGGCTTATTTCTCAGCTAGGTTTAGGGTTAGGGCTTAGGATTTAGGTCTTACTACACCACTTGTGCCTCCCCTGGCTACGAAGGACACCACAGCCCCGCAATAAGGCCTAATAGTCTCTAACAGGGGGGGTGGTTGGAGAGTTAGGGCAATTACAATCCACTTCTAACCGCTGCTTACCCCTAAGCCCATAACCCCTTGTCGCCAAATTTTGGGACCTTCTGTGCTGCTGTTAAGGAACTTAAGCGAAGTTAGTTTGATATGGGTATATAAGTTTAGGGTTTAGGGCTTAAGCTACCATAATACGGGTATGTAGCAAATAGTGGCATTTCTGTAACAGCTTCACTATTAATAGTAACGTAACTTAAGTTCCTTAACAGCAACCCAGTTTAGTAGGGACTTGCACTTGGCTAGCTCTAAACCTTAAACTCTAAACGCTAAATCCTAAACCCTAAACCTCAAATCCTAAACCCCAAATCCTAAACCCTAGATCCTAAACCGCTATACTCGGGGTTCTCATAAGCCTGAAGCTCCGAGTGGGGAATCCTTGAGCCGAACGGCTTAGGATTTTGGGTTTAAGGGTGAGGGCTTAGGGGACAGGGTTTAGGGTTAGGGCTTAAGGTTTAGGGTTCAGGGATAATGGTTTAGCGTTTAAGGTTTAGGGTTTAAGGTTTAAGGTTTAGGGTTCCGCGCTTAGGGTTTTAGGGTTTAGAGCTTAAGGTTTAGGGTTTAAGGGTGAACATTCTCATGAACTCAGGCAGTAACTGTAAGCAGGAAGTTGGACTACGTCTTTTCGGCCTGGATGTGACCTTGAAGGCATGGAGCTTTCGCCGGTAAGCTTGGGAGATTTTTAGGGAACCCTAAATCTCAACATGAAAATCTAATATGGCTTCGGGCTTAGGGCTTAGGGTTTAGGGTTTAGGGTTTAGGTTTGAGGGTCTAGGATGCTTACTCTACAGTGTCGGGTTATGAGTAAGATTGGGGGTTTGCGGGTTAGCCCGATCCCGGCCTTGCGTGGTGTAGGGTATTGCATAAACGGAGACAATTATGCAAGGTTTTTGGGTTCAGGGTTTAGGTTTTGAGGTACAGTCTAAGGACCCACCCTGAGAATGTTGGAGATTTCTTTGGCAGTCGTCAATGGTTTGTGTGTCCCACAGACGTTGGGGACAAACGCTGACTTTCGGGGCCAACCGTAGCTATTAAGATTATCTGTAGACTTGTAGCCTCAGGGTTACAGCTGCCTTTTTGAAGGCCCAGGATGTAGAAATCCGTAAACCTTCTCACCTAAACCCAAACTCCGAACCCTAAGCGCTACTGACTCGGAGTGTGGATAGAATACTGGGGCTTCAAAGCTTTCACGGCGCGCCAGGGACCTTACCCCCATGGTCTCCCTAACTATACCCTGCAACAAAGGTTTAGGGTTGTGGGTTTGGGGTTTGGGGTTTAGGGTTTGGGGTTGTTGAGGGTCTAGGTTTGGGATTCAGGGTTGAGGGCTTAGGGTCCAGAGTTTAGGGGTTGTGGATGGACAACTGCAGGACCCTGACCTCTCTAAAGCCCAGAAATTATGATGGTGTACTATACTTAGGATCATGGTTTCGAATTTGGGGTTCAGGGTTTACGGTCTCTGAACAGTACCCCTAAGGTTCCCCTGACGAAATGCAGAGTTTCAAGTAGCCCGGATGCCGGGGAGAATCTATAAAGTAGAGCGCTCAATATGGTACATTATGGTACCTTGTACTACCATTTTTGTAATTTCTAGGAACCTTTTGGGAGGATCGACCCCAAGAAGGTCTTCGTAAAAGACGAACCACATCGCGGCAAGAGAGTCAAGACGCAGCGCTGGCATTTGATCTGGATTCAGTCATACGTTGATTCCACATTTCAACAAATCTTGCGTCAGAGGCAGAATAAACAGGATCCTGTGAAGTGCATCAGTAGTTTCCATTTTCTTTTCTAATATACTTATACATAAATATGCCTTCAAAAGTACCTCCTCGGTTGTCATTCGAGTACAACCCTTGAGCCCCGGGACCCGAAGCCTGAACTTCAGCACGTTCGCTGAAGGATAACACTTGCGAGCTATAGTCGAAACTCCGATAAAGGGGGTTATATAGGGTATAGGGTTTAGGGTCTAAACTCCTTAATAACAGGGTGATATATAAGGTTTAGAATTTAGGGTTTGGGATTCCGGGTCTAAATTACTTGAAAGGGGTGATATGGGGATTCTAGGGGGTTTAGGGTCTAAACTCTTTGAAGGGAGGTTCTATAGGGGATCCTATACGCGAACCACTATAGGGGCTACTAACGGGGATACTAGGAGTTTAGACTATGACTCACTTCAGGTCTACCAGGACTGAATACTTCATTGGCATACGTGACGAGTACGACCATGCGGATGGGGACACAATGATACTAAATAACAAATTGTAACCCCAGGGCCTTAAACCCTGTACCCTGAACCCGAATGGAAGCATGGGCGTGTTTGGTGGACCCAGAATGGAGTGTAACCCACAGGCTCCTGTATATATCTGTATATAGTGCGCAATGGGCCTATAGGGGTGACGTAGGGCAGATACAGGTGTCGTAAAGGGTTTAGGGTCCTAAGTACTTAGAGAGTGCAAAGTAGGGTTCTTGTACTGGGAGTTAGTACCGTGGTTTGGGTTGGTGTTTCCTATATAGGTACGTGGCGCTGAACCCGCAATGCCTCAAGGTCCTTATTCTCTACCTTGAGCACTAGATTCTCTACCTTGACCTGATTGAATGGGGCTTGATCCGAAAAATCACCCGCTGTGCTTATTGAGGGGGCCCCGGAGGCGCCTGGAGGTTCCCTTCGATTGGAGGACATAGCCCTAAACAAAGCCGAGTTTCAATGGATTCCTGGACGATGTCCATGAGGTTAGCCGCCAGAGATCCCTGGAAGTGGGGTGGCGCCATCGGCTCATAGATATGCAGCTCTGCGCAGGTAGGCGCTTTAAACCTTAAAGCCTGAACCTAAGGGACCCTAAACCTCATAGTCCCCCTCAAGTAGATAGACTATGGGGTATATGATATATGGGAATCTTATTATAATATGCCCCAGGCATATACTATCTACTTACATGGTACTATATGCTAAGTCCTAAACCCTAAACCCCATAGTCGTTTCCATTTTCTTTCTCATTCTAACCATTGCGGGAACCCTGATTGACCCTAAACCTTGAATTATGGCAACCCAGTCGCAGGCCCAGCCCTGCGTTCGATGTTTCCGTAAGGACGCGGAGGAGCCACCCAGGGTCTTGGCGGATCAGGGTTTAGGGCTTAGGGTTCATGATTTAGTGGCCTTTGGGCTTATGCTGCATGAGGCTTAGGGTTTAGGATTTATGGAGGGCTCAGGATTCAGGATTTTTGCGTGCAGGAGTTTGAGTTAAAAGGTTTCTTTCACTCCAAAGGGATTTCAAGTCGACGTCTTCAAAACATGGGCGGCTTAGGGTTTAGGGGTTGGGGCACTTGCATGCGTAGAGTACTTACAGTCCCACAATCACCTGATACTCATCAACCAGTTGTAACGATAGAATATGGTTTAGGTATATTATAATAAGATCCCCATATGTGCCCCATATTGAGTTTACAAAAGAGGGGTAACAATGGGCTCCTACGGATCCCAACCCCTAGAATTATATAGTCACGTGATAGTTATCAGGTCGTGATTACCCTAAACCCTAAACCCTAAACCCATATAGGTGGAACTGCCCTCACTCATTGAAAGCTGGAGAATATTCATAATAGAACATTACATAGAGCCCCTTATATGACCTGATCATGGATGGGTCTAAGGTTGAAACCATGGGCCCCCTAGTATGGGCCCTTAACCCTGGGATCCTTACGTACCTACTATATACCTTATATGTACCCTTAGGGGTCCCTAGAATCCCCCTAAAAGGCCTAGGGGCCCATATTAGGGGCCCATACTTTTAACCTTAGAATGGGGGCAGGACCCGTAGTCCCTCATTAAAGGCAGGCTTGTTGTTTTTGGCTTGAACTACTAGGAAGATCCACTCCCTCATTCCAGTTTAGGATTTAGGGATTACTGTCTAGGATTTAGGGTTTAGCGTTTAGGGTAGAGTTTTGAATCCCTTCCGCCTTATACCGGACGCGCCCCCACCTGCTTGTCTGCAAAATGTCCTCAATAGACAAGATGTCAGATGTAGAATGCCTAGTCTTATCATGGACTTAGGGAAGGGACTGCTTTAGCTAAGTCGCCTCCCCACTCTCCAGATGCGCGAAAGAATTTAGAAAATCCTGCAGAACAAATGTCATGAAGGGGAACAGAGGAAAAAACTGAAGCACTCTTACTGGCACAAGTTTTGAAAGGCCTCAGCCGATGTACCCAAAACAGTGGTATGCCGTGAACAAAGATCTGCCAAATTGTTGCTCCGCCACTTTTGAAGCCCAACTCCCACTATGGGCTATTAGACCTTAAGGGTACTTTAATCTACCCTTAATAGGGTCCTAGTAGGGAGTTTTAGGGTCTGATAGCCCATAGTGGTCCTGTTTCAGCTCGTTGGATCGTAGATGCCGGAACAGGAAGGCAGAATCCCCCAGGACCTACCAAGTGAAAATTCATTCATATCGCCCCCCTTAAGTAATAGAATATATCTTTGGGTATGTTTTAATAAGATCCGCATATACCCCATATTCTATCTACTTAAGGGGGACTATATTAATATCCAGAAGTTTCTCTTTGTTGGTGGGGCATGTTAATGGGCATGTAATGGCAGCAGCACGGACGTGCAAACTGCTGGTAGTCACTCTGATGGAAGAATTTGAGCTATAGGCAAAATTCCCAGTATTCCAGACCCCTGATTAATAAACCCCCTCCCTTTCATAGGGATTATAATAGGGAGGCCCTTAAAAACAGGGGGGTCTATTAATCATGGGTCTACATTATTCCCCATAATAACTCTACAAAGAGTTGGGGTGATTGGAATGTACTTCTGCACGACTCCCTGAACCCTGGCACAGCCAAACAATCTGACGTGATGCGCTGCAAGGCTCTGACCACGGATCTAATAGGGTCCCTTGGACCCTCAGGTCTGTCTCGCAGGCACAGCAGGAATGTGGCGGACTCGGCCATGTCATTGGCTACAGCTGCGCTAAGCTGTTCGGCAAGGCGCTGCTACCTTTCTACGGAAGCCTGCAGGCAGGCGCCGATGGTTTCAACCTTCCACTATGGGCTATTAGACCCTAAAACTCCCTATTAGGACCCTATTAAGGGTAGATTAAGGTACCCCTAAAGTCTAATAGCCATAGTGGGAGGCAGGCGCCCATGGTTTCAACCCTAGATTCTCATGGAACAGAAGACAAGGTGCAGATGCATGATTCGGTTCGTGGTCACATTGCAGGCAAGGGGCTTGTCACCTGAACTCAGGGGCTCCCTACAAGGTTTAGGGTTTAGGGTTTAGGGTTAATACTCCCCTACCTAATCCCCTAAATCTGGGTAGGCCGTTGGGCCATTTAATATCTTCCCTAATGGCTTTAATAGGAGACCCTTTATATTCACATCTTTTAAATAGTTTTAGTGGCCAACCCAGAAATGATCCCCTGAATGCACCCCCTCTAAAGGGTTTAGATTTCAAAGCGGGTTATATGGATTTACAGGGTCGAGGGGTTACGGTTTCATTGCTTTTCTAGGCAAAGCCACTTTTCGTGATGTAGCTATCTAGGTCACGACATGAACAGAAAACAACTTCTCAGTTTTACTTTATTAAGGGCTGCGCACGGAACATGTGGTTCCCAAGACGCAGGAACCCAACCCCCAGACCTCAAACCGCAACCCCTCCCACTAGTTCTAAAAACCAAACCCCTAACCCTACACCCCCCGCTCCTCCGATGGGAAATTCTGGTATGGCCTTACACTCCCTATTTAATTTCCTACAAACCCTAAACACTATAAGCCCTTTAAGAGGGCCCCAATCCTAAACTCTAAGACCTATCACTAACCCTTCAGAGGATCCCCTAATTTTAGGAGACTCCCTTCCTAGACCCTCCTTCGGGCCTAAGTACCCTATTAGGGACCGTATATCTCCAATTAAGGGTACAAGGAGGGTCCCGGTCCCTAAACCCTAAACCCTAAACCCCAAACCCCTAAACCCTAAACCCTAAACCCCAAGTAAGGGTACAAGGAGACTCCCTGGTTCTTAGCAGGACAACAAGGCGGCTTCATGGCGGGTCAGCTGGGTTCAGGCAGAAATCCCTCCGGATGCCAAGGAGGGGCCAATGGAAAATGAAATGGAAACTGGGATTATAGGGTTTATAGGGGGTAATATTAGGGATTAGGGTCCAAGGACCCAAATAATAGGGCTTTAGGGCCCAAATGCTATACTATTAATGGTCTTAGGGTTCAGGGTTTAGGGCCTAGGAGGGTTTAAGCTTTAGGGTTTCAGGTTGAGGTTCAAAGGTTGAGGGCATAGGGTTTAGGCCTATGAATTAAGGTCTACCACGACGCCCAACTACCCTTCGTAGGCTCTATTTGTAGGAATTTGGGCTCTATAGAGGCTACCCGGGAGGTTTTGGATTCAGGGTGAAGGTCTAGTGTCTAGGGTAACACTCCTAAACTTTAGAGATCACGGATACAGCCCTGAACATTGACGTCTTAGGCTGTATGATTGGCTTTAGGGTTTAGGGTTAATGCTTGGCATTTTTAAGGACTTGGGGGTAACGAGTTTCTGGGGACATCCCTTCTGAGCCAAAAGAGGGGAGGTAGGTAACGCTGTTCATGGAGGAAAGCCCTGCGCTAGCATAGGTCCCCTCTTGTTGATAGAAGAAACACCTGCATGATCCTCAGAATCATCTACGGTGGAAATGATGGTGTTCTAGTATACTGGGCTTTAAGCCCTAACCCCTTAACAGGACTTTGCCCAGGAACAGCAGTTCCTGGGAATTCCTTCAGTTTAGGGAGCAGAGGCCGGGGTGCAAGATTTCTTCTTTATTTCAATTTGTTTAAGGAATATTTCTGGCTTTTAGTGGAAAGACCCTAGTGAAATTTTGAAAATAACAATTTCTCGTTATGGGTCTAGGAGGTTGCAGCTCCTCCGCCAGCATAAAGGACTGTGATTTACAGCTGTTTTACCGTTGTTGTTTTGGGCGACTCCATTTGGGGGTACATGAACGACTGCGGTAGGTATACCTTAGCCGTAGTGCCTATGAAAGACCTTCTGATTTGGGGTAGCAGGACTTCTCTGATTTAGGGTTTAGGGTTTGACTGAATGTTTTCTGGGTATATGGGGTGCTGCAAGGAAGTCTTGGTTGCTATGTGGATGGTACCGGGTGTTTCTAGGGTTCAACTGAAACAAACCAGCAAAAAATACCAATCAAGCATCATGCTTATGAACTCAACACACTAGTGATGTAGAACCAGCCAGCTAGCTAGTGGATTAGCCAGTGACTTATTATTACTCCATTAGTTAGTTCATGAGTTCTTTAGGGGTTTATAGTCCCATTTAAGTAGATAGAATATGGGGTATATGGGATCTTATTACTATATACACGAAGCCGCATAGGTTTTAGGGTTTAACCTTAAACCCTGGCTACCTATCCTCACTGGTTTACGGCCCTCGCAATGATAGGAAACAGGTGGCAAGCTAAATGTTGAACCCACACGCTCCATGATGATGGTTGCCGCAGCATATCCCTCAGTTTTATCTCCGTTTACTGAATGTGCTCCCTGCTATTGTCACGAGGAGTTGCCTACATGCAAGCGCGCGAAAGAAAGAACAAGAAAACTCCAAGCCTCCCTTGCATGTGGCAATTCAACAGCACTTTATGTTGTTCCTTCGCGGGTGGTCTTGGGAATACTGCGCGGTATAGTCCCCCTTAAGCAGATAGAATATAGCTTTGGGTATATTATATTAATAAGATCCCCATACACCCCATATTCTATCTACTTAAGGTGGACTTGAAGTAGTTGGCAATTTTTTTCCGCGGAATGTTAGGGTTTAGGGTTTAAGCACTGCCCCCCCTAAGCCATAACCCCAAAAGCCCAACAAGCCTTGCATCCCAAATCCTAGACCTTTTACCCTCAGCCCTAAACCTACGGTTGATACTAAAAATCCTGCATGACCCTAGTATACTATAGTACCATAATTCCCAAGGTATAAGGTCCTCAGGGTCATGCAGGATTTTTAGTATCCACCGTAGCACCCTAAAACCTAAATCCTAAACCCTAAACCCTTAAACTTAGCACCCTAAATCCTCAACCCTTGTAGCCTAAATCCTTAAACTTAGCACCCTAAATCCTCAACCCTTGTAGCCTAAATCCAGGAGCCCAAGATTCGGATGTCCTGGGCCGCATTACACTGGGCCATGGTAGACTTTGGGAGGCCCCGGTTCAGGGTTTGGGTGTTTAGGGGTTTGGGGTTTAGGGTTTAGGGTTTAGGGTTCAGGGTTTAGGGTTTAGGGTTCCAAGCACCCTCTATAGACCCTAGGAGTCCCCAAATAGAAGCTACATAGACCCCTATTTTAGGGTACTTGGGGGGTCTAGGTATGGTTTAAGGTGTTGGGCTTAGGGGTTAGGGTTTGGGTGTCGGTTTAGGGATTGAGGCTAGAAGCTTCCTTGATGAACTTGAAGGTTTAGGGTTTAGTGAGGCTGCCGCGGCTTGGGGTTTAGGATCTCTGGGTACTTCGAAAGTTGTAAAGCGTTTGGAGGCGTTCTTCGAGGAATATGTACGGTATGTCACGAGGATGCGAGACCTTATGAGTAAAAATACCTAATAGCCATATTCTGCCCTAACACCTGTACCACAAGGACTAGTACCGACATTCCAGAAGCACCTAAGTATTGAGTACATGTGGTGTAAGCCCTCAATCCTTATAATACCCTACAGTACCCTATATCTCAGGTAAAAAGTATGGGACCCTAATATGATCCCTTAAGCCTTTTTGGAAGATTCTAGGGACCCTTAAAGGGTACATATAGGGTATATAGTAGGTATATAAGGTATATAAGGATCCCAGGGTTAAGGGCCCATACTAGGGGCTCATGGTTTCAACCTTAGACTATATATCCGGATACCTTGTATCGCCCTGTTAATCGGCACGGCTTAGGGTGGGGGAGATGCATGAGTTATAGGGTCCATGTAGCTCTATGGTGTAAACCTGGGCCTTAAAGTAGGTATATGGGAATTGGTCTGACATGGACCCTTTGGGGAAGCTGGGGTTGAGGGCTTCGGATTTGGGTTTTGGGGTTGCAGGGTTCTATAGGGTCTAAGGTTTAGGGTTTAGGGTTTTTTTCTGTGTCAGGTTGGTTGAAATCACAGGGACCTCTACGATCTACAATGTGAACCTTAGGTGGTCCCAAGAGACCCTGAGGCATGTAGAGGGAGTAAATGGAGGGTTCCGTGTTGGGACCATTGAGACCCTCAGGGATGTAGAGGATGTATATGGGACTATACAGACCCTAAGGGATATCTAGGAAGTACAGAAGGACTATGGGAGTCCTTGTTACGCCAGACCCCTGATTAATAAACCCCCTCCCCTTAATAGGTATTATAATAGGGATCCTAATATTAAGGCTCTTAAAAGGAGGGGGTTTATTATTCATGGGTCTACATTGAGGACAATGGATTCTGCAAAGCGGAAGTTGGTGGATCCGCCACAGCTATCGCTGAGCGGCCTTCGCAGTCTAAGCCCTAAAGCCTGAACCAAGTCACTTTAGGGTTTAGGGTTTAGGGTTTTTGGACAAGACAACTAGTCCGAGGAGTATCGCACTGCGGCTACTGACGAGCAAATTGCGTCAATCAGATAAGTTCCATTTGAAATCCGTCGGGTCCTGCGTTGTTCCAGTCGTGCAAGTGGACCCTCGGAGAAAAACTTGAAGAAGTTTCCCTTGGATTCCCATTGCATTCGTCCAAGGGCAGTTTATGGCAACCCTACCTTTCCTTGACCCCAAACAATCTGCTCCTAAACCCTAAACCCTACGCCCAACCATCCCAACCCTTCAGCCCCAGTATCCTGTAATTAGTCCCCCTAAGTAGATCGAATATGGCTTTGGGTATATCATATAAAGATCCCCATCTACCCCATATTCTATCTACCTAAGGGGGCTCTAGACCTAGAACCCCAAACCCTAACTGTTGATGCCGAGATGTGCTTTTAAGCCATCACCCGGCACACCCAGTATGGTCACTGAGCCCATTGCCCTTTCTATAGAGACCACACCCTGCAACATAAGCCACAGCCCCAATATCTACAAACTCCGCCGAAACCTTAAACGCAACCACAGGCATCTGAAAGCACCTGGTCCCTCGAATAAGGATTACCTTTGGACTATGGCCCTAAATACCTAAACTTACTTAGCCAATAGAAAAACTTTAACCTTTTTGGGCTTCCGTTTTTGGGTCTTTATAAAAACAAGTCTAAACTTTGTTAGCTCTGGTTATTGAGGAAGAGAGTAGAGGGAGTCAAAGCTCTGGGCCAAAAATGGTTCCCGTGTGGCTTATTCCCAAACTCCAGCCAGCCTGGCAATGCAAGCAATTAGGGTACTTGGACGCTTACGGTTACACCACCTAAACCCTAGAGTGGGCCTGTTGCGAGGTTCCTCTCAGAGTTTGACTTTGCCAAATGCACAGCAGCTGGATGCCTGAGTGTTGGATCTTTCTGGTTTAGGGAAGATTGAAACGTAATTGTCGTATGCATCTTGCAGGGGTGTGCTGCTGACATGAAAACAAATCCTACAGACCTTAGTACAGGAGAATAGAGGGTACTCAGGGTGCAGCCTTCGTAGTATCGAGTGTAAGAGGTAAATTTTCCGTAGGGTTCAGGGTTTGGGAATTACGCTTTATAGAGCTCCTCTTGATACCGCCTCTCCCCACACCGGCCACCATGATATATACGTGTCTATATATATACATACAACCAAATAAGCGCTACCTAGCGTAATCGTAGGTTCTTGAAAAAGTCGATTTACATAATAGAAGGTACAACATTCTTCATTACTCTAGGTAACCCTCACCCATGACCGTAAAGGGCTTAAAATCCACGACCGCAAGCCCTAAACCCAGGGCTAGTCTTCCTGTTCCTACCCATCTGCGTTCAGGGATCAGGTCCTTGGTCACTTACACGAGAGGAGTTACTTTGTAAGGATCTTTTTGGGCGTATATACCCAATATGCAACTCTCCATTGTCCCCATTTAGGCTTAAGGGCTTACGGTTTATTGTGCTCTTTACATAAAGTCCCACCATCGGAAGCTCCCCTCCTGTAGTTGGTCCGAATCTGCGAGGTCAGGGACCCTACTCGCGAAAGCCTAGGGTTCAGGGCTTGGGGTAGACCCAAAACCTAAAGCCTGAAACCCTGAACCCCCAAATGCACCCTAACCCTACACCCACGCCCCTAAAACCCTAAAAAGTCTCAATCTTGCCCACGCGATAACGCTGGGGTATGTCATCGACAAGGATTTGCTTTAACCTTTTTTGGGCTTCCTTATTTGGTCTCTATAAGGAGCCGCCCCTCGCAGGTTTCTGGGAGTGATCAAGCCGGCCATGCTTTTTTGGTGGATGCAGAGATGGGCTGCAGACAATGGACATGTCAGTCCATCGTTCACAACCTTTTTGAGAGCTTTGCGTGCCTGCCGGGGCTTGTTGCGCTTTCGCAAAAATTCTGGCCAACATACAGTTTGCGATGACTGCCTGTTTCTTGTTTGATGTTTGAAGTTGTTGTCCCAGTTGGAAATCAGTACTGTTCTTGTGGTCAGGGCTTAGGCCTTAGGCTTTGCAGAATTTCCAGTAACCCATGCAGGAGATACAAGACGAAATTACGGGAGTTCCTGACCACAGCAGAAAGAAAGGGTCAGTCTCTGGTTAGAAGTATGGGCCCTAAATATGGGTCCTTAGCCCTTACAGGGAGATTCTAGGGACTCTGAGGGGTACATAGAGGGTATAGAATAGGTGTGTGATTATCCCATGGGTTGACATCCCATACTTGGGGGCCCATGGTTTTAAGGTAAGATGAAGTGCTTCAGGGCTTATAAAGCAATAAGCTACAAGCCCTAAACCTTCAACCCTAACTAATATTTAGTGACCTAATTTTCCACGGGGCTAAAACCTAAACCCCAAACCTTTCTACGGGAAAGCTTGCCTCCTGATCTCTGAAGTCCCAGGCCTGGACCTTCCGACAAAACACACAGGAGCTATAGGCTAAACTCCAGAAAACAGGTTTATATAGAGAATAACATAGGGTTTAGGGTTTAGGGGCTATAGTCTAAACTCCTTAAAAGGAGTTATCGGGGCATAATATCGGGTTTATCGTTTAGCATTTAGGGCTGATAGTCTGAACTCCTTAAAGGGGGTTTTACAGGGGAGTGTTGGAGGGGTGATGAAGGCGGATAGTAGGAGTTTAGGCTATAGTTCACATGAGCACCAAGCTAGTTGAGCGCAAGAATTGTGAATTGGACAGAGTGGTTAAAATCGAGTTCCCGAACCGGGTCTTCCATGTGGTCATCATGCCAGTTGAAACGTCAGTGTCAGACGTTTGGCACAGCAAATGATGTAAAGCTGCCCGTCAAAAGTTTCACAATCTTGTATCCTTGGAGGGAAGGGGAAACCCTACACCCTAAAACTTCAGCCCTTGACCCCAAAACCTAAGCTAAAAATCTAAACACGCGCAGCTTTCATGTTGAAGCCAAGGGTGGGGCTTGCCTTAGTCAATGTAGGTTGAGCCCTAGGGTTTAGGGTCATGGTTCAGGGTTTAGGCTTTAGGGCGTTAAGCCCAGGCACCACACGCATGCGACAATGCGATGGAGGTTTGTGTCGGCACGTGCCCGTGGTGCAAGCTGATCTTCAGAATTCAGAACTAAAGTTGAAGTTCAGGCTTGGCCTTTGGTTTGGGGCTTAGGCATAGAGTTCAAGTTTCAGGGCGTCGGGATTAGAGTTCAATGTATTGCCCTGCGAGTGCTCTTGCCAACCTCGCCAATAGGTTGAACTCAGATGAGTTATAGTCTAAACTCCTAGTATCCCCCTTAAAAACCACCATAATACTCCCCTATATTTCCCTAAGCCCTAAACTCCATGACTGCTCGCATAAATATAGCCCAAAAGGCCATTATTCTACATACTTTTGGGGTTCAGGTAAGGGTTTAAGCTGTGGGGTCCAGGCTGCGGGAGGCCTTACAGATGTGCCAAGGGCGGCAGGCTCCCATCAGAAAAGCCCCATGCCCCAAAAGGTTCAAGTACTCAACAAGTATACAGGTAACCCAAACCTGCACTATAATTACTATTCCCTTAAATTGAAGGACCTGATTATTGGGTGCGTGGACCCTGGGTGTACGAGCTCCCGTGGATGAGGATTGATGTTAGAGTCGAAGGGGCTAAGGATTCAATACTAAGCTACGCCCGTCAGCATCTGGGGCTTACAGGATTTCGGGACCCGAAATTATTACCAATATTCTGGAGCCCTAAGCGCTTAGTCTCAAAACGCGGACATCACCATGCAAACTGTGGGTAGCATTGATCCCTTCCCATGTTTTGCAATGTCCGCCCTTATCTACATGACGGGAGCGGGGGAAAGGCGGTTGTCCTAGGATGTTAATTACCAGCGTCTTGGTAGTGAACCCTAAAGGTTCACGTACTGAATGACTAAGTATTTGGAATGTTGGTACTAACACTTGCAGTACAGGTCTTAGGGAAGTATATGGCTATTTGGTACTTAGACCCTTAGGGGAAGGAACGGATTACAGGGTTCACCTTCTGGGGCACGTGTATATGTAGGGTCTACTCTAGGAATCAGTCCTCTATTCCCCACATGTATCCAGAAAGTTCTTTCAGGCTTGCATGTTACTGAGGTCCCTCATCCCTACACCCTGAACCCTAAACCCTAAACCCTACACCCTGAACCCTAAACCTGAACCCCAGACTCGCCAGGCTCAACCCGGTGTTTAGGCTTCGTCGGACGTGGTTTAGAATTGAACATGTGCAGTCCATGCACACTGAATTCAAAACCCTAGACCCTAGCCAAGGACAGCCCTAACAGCCTTTGGGTAATCACTCACTTGGAGGGCCAAGAGGACTCAGCAACTATGCGTCTAGCCATCCCTATAAGTCATGAGATCAGCTCAGTTTTACCGCCTATTGAACCCACGTACTAAGTCCCCTGACCCTCCAAGCACCTCTCCTTAAGCCCAAACTGAAACTTCATAAGCTCTAAACCCTTCTTACCTAAACACGTCAAACCCTACTTGGGGTTTAGGGGTTGAGGGGGTTTAGGGCTTTAGGGCCCTAAAGCTTTTGAACCCTATGAGTTACTAGTAGAGAATCCACCACCCTGACGCCCTAAGCTCCTAGAATCCTGAACTCTTCAGACCTTACCCAAAGGGTCCTAAGTACCCATATCGGG
>CAJNIZ010007179.1:0-16519 GCA_905231905.1 Symbiodinium pilosum
AGATCACCATATACCCCATATTCTAGCCACTTAAGGGGGACTATATGCCCGTGTATGATTTTTTTGGGGGCCTCAGGCTTTAGGGTGTGGGATTTAGGGTCACCCTTAACCCTAAACCCTGAACCCTAGCGTGCACTCTTTGCCCACAGGAAGGCCTGGAAGTACCCGCAGATTCCCTTGGAGAAACTGGCAAAGCCTAAACTCTCTAAACCCCAAGCCTCATGCGCCTGCCAAGCCGAAGGCTCTCAATATCTCTGTCATGGGCTCTCCCAACCACCCCTACTACTATCAGTCCTGTTATGACCGTTCTTCCGATATATTACTACCAATGTTGGTACCGTTAGTGTTGTTCCGACTGTTCTTACACTCATCGCAATACCCCGCGGTACTACCCAGCCGGGTTCCCCTCAATTGACCTTACAGCCACCCTGAAGTAGATAGAAGATGGGGTATATGAGGATCTTATTCCAACATACCCAAAGCCATATTCCACCTACTAAAAGGGGGACTATAACCCTTACATATACCCTATTATACTATATATTCCATTTTCTTTTCCATTATCCCTATATGCTATATGTATCCCCAATATAACCCTAATATTCTATCTACTTAAGGGGGACTATAACCCTAGCTACCGTACTTACGGGGCGGCCTGGGGAGGGGAAGTAGGGGGATCCATGACTTGGATGCTTTCAAAACTCAAAGCCCTCCATAGTAATAGTAATAGTAATAGTGAGAGTATAATTTAATGGTGCCAGCACCTGGACACTGGATGTCCTTCTTTGCTCGGATTCCGTCCAAAAGTCTTTGTAGACCATAGTCCAAACGTGGGAGGACATCCAGGGTCCAGGTATACAGCAAAGTTCCTAGACCCTGAAAGTCCTGAAGCCCAAATTCCTAAAACCAAATCCCTGAACTCTAAATCTCTCAATCCTAAACCTGAATCGCCAACTCCCTAAGACCCCTGATTCTCTGGGCCTGTTCAGAGCAATCTGCACCTGGCGTGCCGCCCTAGCCGCATCTGCTTCTTCTTTGGAAGCACCTTTTCTCTTAGCGGTTCAATTTTAGGGATTCAAGGTTCGGTGTCTATAGTCCCCCTTAAGTAGATAGAATATGGTTTTGGGCATGTTATAATAAGATCCCCATATACGCCATGTTCTAACTACTTAAGGGGGACTGTAGCTTCAGCCTTCTGGCCACCAAGACCATGACTCATGAGCAGGTTCGGGCTGCGAATGAACGCATGCATATGTGCTTCTGATATTCAAAAATCCGATGTGCCCTTTGTATACTATAGTACCATAATTGCCAAGGTGTACAATCCTCAGGGTCGTGCAGGATTAGTTATATCCACTTGCTAGTGTTTCAACAGCTTTGTGGTCATATGTGATGTTGATTTCCGCAATTGCTAACACAACAGATGTTCCAAGCAAGTTTCAGCAAGCAAGTTTCAGCAAGCATGTTTCGCAAGCGTGCCAATGGACATAGGTGATGAAGCATTTACTTTGCGAGGAGAAGCGCAATCTTGATGCTTCATGCGATGCGCGCAGCACGAACCAAGCCGTGAACGTCTGGATTGCAGTGGCACATGCACACCACTTTCCTCCACCACCCTCCCCAGTATCATTTGATTGCCCTCTGAGAATTGCAAAAACCATCAAATGCTTCAGCATCCCTAAACCCCAAACAACCTTAAGCCCCCTCCTGTTGGGATGATCTTGGACCATGTGGGGCCAGTGAGTTAGGAATCAAGCAGATGTATTTTAGGCTGATACAAGATTCTGGATCACTTGGTGTTCTAGTGAAACTGCTTTTAGCTTGTGGGGTGCTTCCGCCAACATGCTGCCCAGTCCAGGACATGCAGCTTTTGTGACAGAACACCTTTTCCATTGCCTGAAAGAATTATTGGATATTTGTTATGACTATTATTGCTAGTCTTGCTATTCCTACTGTTATGATAAGTATTATGCTTAGTACTATTATTACTAGTTTTCCCAGCCACTCCCCCCAAACTACCCACCCCCCTGAATCCTCTCAGGGATAGTTGAAAAACAGTCTGTAGAATCACTTAAGGAATCCCAATCGGTTAGCATACATTAGGTGGACCCCCTCCCCGCAAGAGTGAGTATAGGGGATAATAAGGATTATATTGGGGTCCTCTTATATTCATATTATACCGTTATGACAGCGTGGGGGGGTCCGCCTAAGGCATATAGTACATGTCTGAAACATAGCTGGATGCACCCAGCCGCAGGGGGGAGTAAGGGAACCGAGGAAGTCAGCCTGAACAAAAAACTAAGGAGCAAGACTGCCCTGCGACCGGGAGTCCGGATTGGAGTTGAGTAAGAGTTTAGGGTGTAGGGACGTTTTTGGGGCTTTGTGCTCCCGGTTAAATATGCCAACTGTGGGCTTGCAGAAGTTTAGGGCTAGAGTTCAGCCTTAGGTGGACCCGCTGAATGTAGTAGTGAGTACAAGGGATAATAAAGATTATATGAGAGTCCTCTTCTATTCCTACTATACCGCTATTACAGGGGGGGTGCTCCTAAGTTAAACCTTCTATCTGTGGTAGGCGTTCGGGGCTTCGAGGTGGAATGGTGAAAGCTGATACCGCTGCAGCTCCCTGTGCAAGCTTTCGTCCGCCCACAGTACGCTTACAAAGAACAGGGTTTAGGGTTTAGGGTTTTAGGGCGTTTGCACACCCAAACCCTACATGGTTGATCTCTGCATGGAACTTTCAGTTTTGTTTGGCCTCCGATTCTGGTTGGGGCTTCCTCTCGTATCTCACATGCAACTTGCTGACAGTAAAGATGCGTAGATAGCTTTCTGAAATATCAGAGTAGTATACTCGAAGGGTTCCATAATAATTTGGGTTATGGAACATGGGGATTGAAAACAACATGTTCTGATTTTTCAGTCTTAAGTACAAGTAAGACCACGGGGGCCCCTGCAAGCAAACTTTGGGTGGCTTAGGGTTCCACATTTTCTTTGCACAGACTTTAATTCGAAAGCAAAGAGAGTCCCTGTTTGGAGCGTTCTTCAAAAGGAGCGCGCGGCCCTGAAGCCTACCAATTAAACCCTACTGATTGATTCCTAGACCTTAGATCTCAAACACCTAAATCCCGAACCTCAACAAAAACAAGCCCGAAAGCCTAATTCCTAGACCTTGAATTTCAAACACCTAGATCCCGAACCTTAGAAAACTAAACCCTAAAGCCTGGCAATCCTTCAAGTTTGAGCCTAAGCTTACCGGTTCTTCATAGGCAATGAAAGACTGGACCCCAGCAGTACCTGCTACATACTGGATACATATTGCCCAGGAATCAAATAGCCTCAATTGTCCGAAAACCCCAAGCCCCAAACCTTGAAACCTAAACCCTAAACCTCTGCTGCTGCTCCATGCGGTGCCGTGTTCGTACTACTCGTATTGGTCAGAAACCCCTCATGTCCCTATATTGTGAATGCAACATTTGAGCCCATGCCTGGCACATGCTTGCGCCCTGGCCAGGGAGGAGCTTTTGCGTGGAAGTCAATCTGGACTGCATGGAATGCTGGACTGCATGGAATTCTGGAATTCAGGGAGGTGACTGTGTGAGAGCTTGACTGGTAGATGCAACATTTGAACCCATGCCTGGCGCATGCTTGCACTCTGGCCAGGGAGGAGCTCTTGCGTGGAAGTAAATTTGGGAATTCTGGACTGCATGGAATTCTGGAATTCTGGAATTCAGGAGGGTGACTGCGTGAGGGCTTGACTGGTATTCATGTGGATTTGCATGCAGTGCACGGAATTCTGGAAGTCTGACCTTTCAACACGTACTGCGTCAAGGCCGGGTGAATATTCTTGTGGAGTGCTTGGAATTTTGGGCACAGTGCCTCCAGTGGCTGACGCACCTTGCACACTGCATGCCGTGAATTTATGTCATGATGTGCATCCTGCATGCCTGCCTGCAATTGGGAGCTTGAGTTGAGGAGTTGAAGACTGAGCTGAAGTTTACAGGCAAGCCTTTGAAGCCTTTGAATTCCTGCTGGTACACTGCAGTGGGTTTTCCGTGCTCAGTACTGGTGGTGCATGACAGACGCTGGGATGAGTGAGGCGCCCCCTAGTCACTTGTTCGTCTAGTGCGGTAGTGGGGAGTTCCAGCGAGTTGCCTCCAATGTGAGGGCCCTAGTTTCCTGGACAGGACATTTGCTGCCGTGCCTGCACTTGTGCGATGCGCGTGTCTAAACCCTAAACCCTAAGTAGCAGTTTCTATTTTTGCTTTCCCTTATCCCTATATAAACCCTAATCCCTTCATGCCTTCAGTTATCCTGCTACGCACTCCAGGGCCCCAAGGCTTAAATCGCTGTCTCCGAAATTTCCCGTTTCTCTTCCATGTCTTCATGGCTCACTAACAGCCCCAAATCCTCAGGAGCAGCTTCCATGCTCTTTTTTCATTGCTTCAGTCGCCACGTACCAGGCCAACAACCACTAATACCAAGGAAAAGCTGTACAGTGCACACTCTAGGCCACGCACTACCTCTAAACCCTAACCCTCAACACTAGGAGCTAAAGCCCTAAGCCCGCAGCCCTAGGAACCAAACCCAAACCTTATACGTTTCAGGGTCCAGTTTAGGCTTTAGAGCGCAAATCCTTTGTAGTTTCTTTTAGTTGGGGGCCCCAATACAGACCCCCGAATCCCATAATCCCTATCATGGAGAACCCCCCCAAACCCCAAACCCTATACCCCTAACTTCAGGAATCCCCCCTTATATAAAGCCATAGCCCAAGGAGTTGGTTTACAACACAGTGCAGACGTGGTACAAACAGCGCCAGAACTCGCCTTCCAAGAGTCAGAAGCTGCACAGTGCATGGGGAAAGGCTTTAGGGTTGAGGGTTTCGGGTTTAGGGTTTAGGGTAACCCTAAACCCCAAACCGAGGGCTTCAGAGTTCGGGTTGAGGGGTTAGGTCGCAGGGTAGGCTTTAGGACTTTTTTGGGGGATGGAATCCCGGGTGTGGCTTAGGATTTGGGGTTTGGATTTGAGGGTTTCGTTTAGGGTTTCAGGTTTAGGGTTTAATTTTTAGGGTTTAGGGTTAATTGCGACGGCAGGTACAGACTTGCTTGGCGTGCGTTGGGGCTTGTAAAATTGAGCAAAATATGGTGTAGAAGCTGAGGTGCCAGGACTCAGGTCTCAGCGTTTTGGGTGAGGATTTGCCAGGTTAAAAAAAGGGAGGTCCATAGCTTGGTCCGTTGTGGCATATGAACTATAGTCTAAACTCATTAAAGGAGGGTTATATAGGGGAGTATTACAGGTGTTACTAGGAGTGTAGACTATAGCCCAAAAGGGGGGTTCCACAAAAAACGATGCGCCAACATAGACCCCAAAATATGAGGATCCGCATCCTTCATTCCCCACAGCCAACCCTCAACCCTCAGTTTCCAGTTACCACTCGCTAACGCCAACCCCCCAAACCGAACTTGCCATTTTCTCGTCCCCTCCTGAGCTCGACATTATGTACCCATGAATGACCCTTGCTTCCATTTTGCTTTCCATGTTCTTTTCCATTTGATTCCCCGTTATTGGTGTAATGTCCTTTGCCTCAGAGCCTTGTCCGGTTTAGGGCTTAGGTCTTAAAAGTGTCCATTGTATTTTCCATTCTCCAATACTCCAAACCCTAAGCCCCAAATACTTTTGCAGTTTCCATTGCATCTTCCATCTGATTTTCAATCTGGTTCTCCCTTCTTTCGCCCTTACCTGAGTGGCTTAAGCCTGCGTGTATCGGTTAAAATGCGCCAAACCCGAAGCTGCGCAAGGAAATGAGTGGAGGGTTTAAGGTGACGTGACTTCCGGCTGTATGGCTCAGGGAATTCAGGGCTTGACATTGCGGGCATGCGGGCATTCTGGGCTTTGGGCATAGGGATTTCAGGGCTCAGCACTTGGAATTTTGGATTTCAAGGAGTGACTAAACCCTAAACTTTATACCCTAAATCCTAAACCTTAAACCCTAAACCCCTAAATCCTAAACCAGACTGGACACTTGTAGCCGTGCCTGCACTGCTGTGCGATGCGCCTGTCTAAACGCTACACCTTAAACCCTAAACCCGACTGAAACCTTCAACTTTGCAAGGAGTGAGCTTGAAGCCTTCAACCAGATGATCCATGAACACTTGGCCCGGGATGTTCTGCGTGGAATGGGAGGCTTCAGCCTACCAGCCAACTACACTCTGAAGCTTTGACCCATTGGAAGTCTTGTGCTGGGGTTTTCAGTGCTTCGAATGAAGAATAATGTAGACCCCTGATTAACAAGCCCCCTCCTTTTAATAGGGATCCTGATATTAAGACCCTTGAAAGGAAGGGGGTTATTAATCGCGCGTTTACATTACGTCAGGAAGATTTGTTCTAGAGTTCACGGTCTGGTGCTGTCACATTTGCAGCCCTCGAGCATCCTTGTGCCAGCCTAGTAGATGTCTCCTATGGCAGCGGGACTATTGGCTTGTGTGAGCGTGCACCGGTCGCAACATGCCCTAAACCCTAAACCTTGTGTGTGTGTGTGGCTACTGATGTATGTACTGTGGCAGTTTGGAGAATAGGGTAGGGGAATCATATAGACATTTGGCTTTGGGATGTACTACAGGGGATTGAATGAATTTCAATGTTATGGTTCTAGGTTTCTTGCGCGAGCATGGTATACTGGGTGCCAGGAACAGGCTTCACAATTCAGCAGGCAATTAAGACTGCTATACCACGCAGCTTCCGGCAGCTAACAGGGAATCCCCCAACAGGGCCCTATAATATATGAGGGTAACCGGCTATGTCTCAGAGCCCGAGAATATAGGTTTTATCAAGCACAACTTCGAAATTTGTTGCTTCTGCTGGGATTATTCATGTTTGCCCCAGGTAGGGAAACCCAAGTCATCCCTAAACCCTAAAACAGCGTGACTCGTATGGTTGCCACTACAGAAAACACCAGTGATGCGAAGTATGCCTACCTGGTGCTATCCTGAGAGTTGCACGTGCGCCCAAATTCTCAACCTCAAAGCTTATAGTCCCCCTTAAGTAGATGGAATGGGGTACATGGGGATCACAGTATGATATTGGGCATTTAAAAATTCTATCTATTCAAGGGGGACTATGGTCCCTGACCCCCAAACCGCCGAAACTGCGTCGTCCTGAAAGGCTGGGAAAGAGACATCGCATCAACCTGCGCGCGCACACACACACACACACACATTTTAGTACGAGGATTACTTTGCAGCTACCGTAGACCCTAAACCATTAGGCTTACGGGCGTAGGGTTAGCTAGCTCAAACTTACGCTCCCATGTTTTGAAAGTGGTTTAGATGGTCCTAGATGGAGTTTGCGGAGAAGAAAACAGGGCTCTTTTTCGCAAGCTCCTGTAATGCGCGGCATCATATTTCGGGCTTAAGATAGGTGAGCCCAAATTCTTCGGGATCCCCCGAAAATACTATGCCGACTACAAGGCTCCCCCAACCAGCAACCTAACTTCTGTAAAGTAGCCTGATGAGAACATTTCCAAGACCTCTCCTCCAACTTGAGGTATATGCTTCTCGCGGCAGTCGTGCCGTACCTATCAGAGCATCTCAAGTGTCCTGGATATACTTGACATTGTGAGAAGGGTCCAAGTACCTAAATAGGATGTAACTTGGGCCGAAATATCTTACTGGGGGTTAGTATGGAATGAGGGAATATAACCCCTGTATTATCCTTGTATAAGATATCCCACCTATTCCCTGCTACCCCTCAGTAAGACAGTAAGATATGGGACACCATCTGGGTCCGATACATGTGCTTTTAAGTACTTGCAGTACTTTACTGCATTTATGGGCCCCGAACTAGTTTTCAAGGGCTTTTGCAGAGATTTGAGCATAGGATGTCGCGGGGTTTGTGGTTGCCTGCCGCAGTAATGTAGGGATTGTAGGGTAGCCTTAGGCGACTGGCCATTTATGGATAAGGATTCCAACGAGAGGCTATCAAAAACCCTGCACCCGTAACCGCGCCAGCGCTGACACACGAAAGCTTGAGAACACTGACCAAACGTCTATAGGTGCATTTTGTGGGCTACGCAGGTACCTTCTCAAGAGATACGATTGAGCGTCTTATCCCGAAAATCTTGGTCAGGGCTCGACAGCCGCCGCGGAGCTGGAAGCCGCCTGAACCTTGTGAGCGGCAAAGAACATCAAGGAGTCCAGGTACAGCTGGGAGATGCCGGCGTCCATGGGAGCCATAGTCTAAACTCTTTAAAGGGGGTTATGTAGGGGATTATATAGGGAACTACTATAGGGGTTATTAAGGGGGATACTAGGAGTTTAGACTATGGCTCATGGCACCCTGACCAGAGGTGCTGAAAACGACAAACCGTAATCTGCAGAGTTCTTGCCCTCGCCTGCCAGCGAAAAATCAAGTCTCCTGCCTCCCAGCCCCAAAAGGAGGGCTTTTCAGGTGCTTGGCCTTTCGGAGCTTCCAGGCTCATGCCCTTATGGCTTTAACGAACTATCCCAAATCTAAGACACTAAGCGCCCCAAACCCCCTAAGCCCCCTGACCCCCCCTAAACCCCCCAAACCCCCTAAACCCTCTAAGCTCTCAACACCAATCCCTGTAGCCCTGCAAACCGAATCCCCTTCAGCCTATCCCCGGAATCCCCAAATAAATTATAAATGAAAGGAACCCTGGTTTACTTGGAGGTTCGGGGCTTAGGGTTTAGGGGAATTTGGGTTTCGGGCTTAATTGCAACTGGGTGTCTAGCCCTGCTTATCATCCCCCTATATTGCCCTATCTGGTTTTCCCTCAATTGCCGTACATGGTTTACCCAAAGTATAGGTAGGGTTATGTTATGGCCCCAGTTAGAAGTAGTTACTACGTCCCATGAACATTCATCAGCCCTAAATCCAAAACCCGCAAACCCCAAACCCTAAGCCCTAAACCCTTAAACCCTAAACCTTTAAACCCTAAACCCCTTCACCCAACCTCGGAGCGACAGGTTCTACAACCCTAAATTTCTAAGGTCCTAACCTCCCTAACCATAGGTCCTCATTTGGGTTTGTAGGGCTTTGTAGGGTATATAATAGTATGTAAGGATCCCATACTTAGAAGAAGCCCACAGTTCCAACCTTCGAATTATGTTAGGGTTTAGGGTGTAGGGTTTTCCCATCCAAAAGGGTACGGGGCCATAGGGCGCCGGGTGGTTTGAGGGTGTTCAAAGTGCCAATTTTTTTCGCACGATTTGTATCTTATGAGCGTGAAGCAGGTGGAAACGACTGCAGCTTTAGAAGATTTCAACGCTGCCTGCTCCGAACAAAACTCTCAACGCTAAACCCTAAGGTTTCCATTTTTCTTTTCCATGATCTCCATATTACCCTAATATACTATAGTAGTTTCCATTTTATTTTCCATTATCCCTAAGCTCCCAACACCTTCCCAGGTAGGCATGAAGATGGCACCTGTTGTTGCTGCAGATCTGACAGCTCGTCCTCTAGATCTTCAGGACTTCAGTCGTTGCATTTCATCGCCCATCACGGAAGATAACAGCGAAAAGCAACGAGTCAGATACAGCCGCGGAAGAGCTGAATCCCGATGCTCTCGCATGACTGCATACACAGTTGCATCTTTACCAAGGCAGACCACCTGATGCTGGCAAGCTGTTGAGAACAAACAGGTAGGAATTCCCTAAACTAAAAGCCTTGCTGAGGCATTGAGAAGAAGTTACCTCAAAACAGTGTTCTAACTCGGAAGCCGCCCCACGCCAGAACGCTGCCTGGTCATCATCTGGGCATGGACAGCCCGCGCCACGTAGCAGGACCACCACTGAGGTGGCCAAAACTAAACATGCAAACAACTGTATGGCAACCCTTCCCTGGGCCAACCAAACACTGCGTCGGTCCTGCGATTGAGCACACAAACCAATGCCGACGCCCTGGCAGGCAGCCAATTACCCCTGAGCTTGAAGTGACTCACAGGGTAATGGTATCTCCAACAGCACTTAGGCAATTCCAAACTCTGCTCGTGACGCAGGTAATTCTCACTCCCCAACCCCCCGCCACCCAAAATCCTTAACATGTCCAACAACCACCGAGAACGCCAGCTGCCCTATGCGCCCGCTACCACTTGAAACACCCCGCTAACCCCTAAGGTTGACGATGCCTCCAATAGATTTAGACCACTGTAGCAAACTAAAGATTGGGAGATGGGGACGCATACTCGTAACCCCACCCCAAAACCCAATCCCGAACCCTACGCCCGATCTATCAAGGTATCTTATCATGGCCGCTGACGGTCGAATCTTGCCTGCAGTGCTGGGTTCAGGATTTAGGACATTAGAGGATGTGAGTGCTTTAGGTTCTGTAGTTGTCATAGGCATTCTTGTAAAGGATCTGTTGTTCACATCTGCGCTACTGCATGCGCAGCTGTGGTTAGCAGCGGTGAAGACAGCAGCAGCCCTTTGGAACAAAAAAGTTGTTGACCGAAGTGTGCCCTGTCTAGTTCTGCGCTCCATGGGAGGAAGCCATTCAAATTGTAAGAAGGTCATGAATGATGGTCTTTAAAAGGTGCCGTTATGGATTGCATCAGGGTTTGGCAGCGTGTTTCTGTGTGTTGGATTCAGGGTAGGGGTTCAAGGTGCAGAGGGTGTAGGGGTTGAGTGGTGGGGCAAACAAGTGTACGGGTTCAGGAGTTTCAGATGTGTGTATAGTCCCCGTTAAGTAGATAGAATATGGCTTTGGGAATATTGCAATAAGATCCATATACCCCATATTCTATCTACTTAAGGGGGACTATAACCCTAAACCCTAATCCCTAAACCCTAAACCCTAATCCCTAAACCCTAAACCCCATATATCCCATATTCTATCTACTTAAAGGGGGACTATAGGTTGTTCGGCTTGTGCGGTTCGGAGCCTTGTGCTCTTGGCAAAAGCACCTCCCGGCTCTCTTCAGACCCCAAAACAGGGGTGCCCCCCAATGGCCAGCAGCAGCTCTAAATGGGATTTCCAAAAACTAGGGGTACCATCTTGGGGGTCTTTACAATAAGGACTATAGTATTGGGGGGTCTATATTGGGGTTTCCTTATTTTGGGAAACTACCAAATCCCAAACCCTAGACCCTACAGCCTAAGCCGTACTTACAACAATTTTGGTACGTAGCACCAAGCCCCAAATTACCACATTATGGTCCGGTTCTAGTCATATGATAGTTGGACATGAGGTCATATCTGGGGAATCGGGACTGGCCAAAATCTTTTTCAGAATTCCAAACTAAGCCCTGAAGACTAAACCTGGCTACAAGCAAAGCATGACGTCAAGCTCATAGGTACTGGAATGAGCCTTCTCTCCTGGATCTTGCGGGAGATCTTGGAATGGTGTATGCCATTCGGCAACTTGGGGGCTTAGGGTTTATAGTCCCAGCGAAGTAGATAGAATATGGAGTATTTTGGGGATCTTACTATAATATACCCAAAACCATGCTCTATCTAATTAAGGGGGACTATCGGGTGAACTCGGGCTGAAGGGAATTGAGAATTGTCATCCTTAGAACAGGCATTCTGCAACCTAGAATGCACCATGCGGGATTGAATACATTCTCATATGAGCTCGTGTTCTTCTGGATCGCTTTTGGTGAGTGTATATGCTGGATGTTCAGTTTGGGTGACCATAAACACACCATGGCCAGTACGTTATTGCACATTTTGCCGGAAAAATATCCCCGTCGGGAAATACCGGGGGGCGACTCAGTCCACGTGCAGGACTGCAAAAACCATTCCCTTGGATCTTACCCAAACCTGGCGTGAGAAATTCAATTTGCAGATTCAACACTTGAAACAAGTACTCTGAGATTCTGGGCCTGCCGCACAAACTCTAGTACTCTGCCTCTACTAGTTATTGTAACATTATCTGGACCCGTCGACACCTGATCAACTTTTTCACCTGCAAATGACAACGACATATGTCCGTCTTACCATAAACACACCATGGGTCATATGCTGCCCTAAGCCTGAAACCCCTAGATCCAGGTGGCATTTTTCTTCGAGGTTTTCAGGTTGAAAAACAGAGGAAGCAAGAATGGTCTTCGCAGGCGTCGAACATGGCTAGGCAAGCCACTTGCAATGGAGAATCAAATGGCAAAAATGGCCAGGGTGGGGGGAATACGAGGATTTGGTAACCCACCTCCTGTAGTACGGACAGTATAAAAGGCATAGGATAGTTCCACGTTCTGCCTTTTGGGCGGAGCCCAAAAGCGACTTCTGGTTGGTTTCCTTGCTGCAACAATAGCACAAGCCCCAGGCTTCATTGTTGTAAATGCTGAGTGTTGAGCATATATCTAGATATGTATACATCCAGTATCCATTGCATTTTCCATTCTCTGTTCCATCTGATTCTCCATGGTCGGGGCAATATCCCGAACTCTCCCTAATCCCATCATAGCCCCTGTCTAATGCCTATACCATCTCTCCTAAGATCCTGCCAAGGGGTTACCCTGAGCCTTAAACACCGAAATCCTCACCCGAAACCCTAACGCCCGCAAGCGCAAGTTGGTACAACGTTTGATGCAAGTGAAAAAAGGCCTGTAGCAGTTCGTTGCTAAAAGCCGTGTTTTTTGAAAGCTGGTAAGAAATTGAGGCTGGATATGTGGGAATTTCCATAAACAGGGGGGCCCAACGCAGACACAAATATATTAATCCTTGCTATAGGGACTCCCCCAAGACGGACTCCAAGTTTCTCTTCTGCAAGGGTTTAGGGTTTAGGGTTCATATCCTTGCAAACCCTACCTTTGCTCTGACCATACCAAAACCTCGTGTGCAAGGATGGGTATTGCTGGCATATTGGTGATACGCTTGCTTTGGTGTGCACTGTGGAGAGCAGGCCTGTACATGCAGCTAGGCTGTGTTTTAAGGTTTTGTAGGGCTCTTAGGGTGTTGAAAAACCCTAAATCCTATAATATAAGCCCTAATTTTGGGAAACCCCCAACGGATGGGAGTATATGGCTTGTAGGCTTCGGAGATATAGGGTTTAAGGCAAGGTAGGCACTGTACAGCAACTTCCGGTCCCCTTGATTTGCAAATTGGGAGTTTCCCAAAATTAGGGGTACCTTGTTGCCTTGTTGGGGCCCCTTTAATAAGGATTGGAGTATTTGGGGTTCTATATTGGGGTCCCCTTATGTTATTTAAGGAAACTACCAATTCCATTGGGGAGTGTCTTTGCTCCTTTAACTTCATGGCAGGAAGTTTCAGCTGTTGTGTGTGCCAGTATCATCCAGCTTCCTGACTTTGACAAACCTCTCATTGCGAACCACAGGGGGGGAAATTAACGGCGTCCGTCCGGCTTGCCCCACTCGCTCCACTTGACCCACTTGCCCCATGGGCCAAGTGGAGCAAGTTGATCCACTTGCCCGATTGCCCACTTGACCCACTTGCCCCACCTGCCCCACTCGCCCCACTTGACCGACTTGTCCCACTTGCCCCACTTGCCCCACTTGACCCACTTGTCCCACTTGCCCCACTTGTCCCACTCGCCCCACTTGACCCACTTGTCCCACTTGCCCAACACTTGCCCCACTTGACCCACTTGTCCCACTTGCCCCACTTGCCCCACTTGACCCACTTGTCCCACTCGCCCCACTTGACCCACTTGATCCATGGGCCAAGTGGAGCAAGTGTAGCAAGTGGGGTCCGTCCCACCTGCCCCACTCGCCCCACTTGACCCACTTGCTCCAGTTGTCCCACTTGCCCCACTTGACCCATGGGTCAAGTGGGACAAGTTGGGCAAGTGGGTCAAGTGACACGAGTGGCCGCGCACCCTTAATCGCCCACAACGCCGACACTTTCAAAGTCTTGCTGACTTCTTGCGTACTGAAGCTAAACTTGTTGAATGGTGGAAGTTCTGTGGGCCCTGGGCATTCAATCACATTATTGTGGCATAGAAGACGGCTACTTCATTGTCCTCTCTCCTGTAGACCCTGCACCTTGAAGCATGTAGCCTAGCAGAATTGCCGCAACAACCTGAAGCTTCACACCCAGTACAAATCCAAGCCCTTGAAGCACCTAAACCTGAATGTCAAAAGGTTTTGGGAACCTTACATGCTAAACTCACACGGAGTCCCTAAAGCGTAAGGTCGCCACCGACTGTATAGTTGGGTGTGTAGAGTGTCCTTCTTTATTGAGAAGTATACTGATACTGCCAGGTGTAAACGCTTCAGAGCGGTTTAGGGTTTAGGGCGTTTTCATGCACATAGTCCTGGTAGATGCATGGAGATTTTCAAATCATAGAGCAGTCCCAATGTAAGGTGCTAACCATGGACCGTGTAACATTATGGGCCCTTACCTGTTTCCTGTGTCCTAAACCCTCAACCCTAAACCGGCTTCGGAGGGGTTTACAAAGTGTAGAAAGACTCCAGGATTGAGGGGCAAATGGTTCCAACCTTGGGGTTTAGGGTTTAGGTTTAGGGTTTGGAGTCTTGGCGCCGAAACTAAGAGGGCGGCGAAGCCGAATATCAAACACTTCCTGCCCTATACCCCTATTAGCTCCACCCCCAGGGTTTAGGGCTTCGGGTTTAGGATTCTGAAGATGTTTGCTTACCCTAAACCCTAAATCCTACACCTTACTTCGCTTGGCTGAGGTGCGGGCTCAGATGTTAAGCTCCCGCCAGCTCACTACTGCAACACTCCTAGATCGGAAAGTAGAGTGTAAGCACAACTAGACCAAATCGTAAACCCCAAAGCCTAAACCGCAAATCTTTAGTTTTCAGCTGCTAGTGCTGGGCGAGTAGCAAGTTTTACGCGATTGACACTTATGTAGCTCGCCTTGGCAGCCCACATCTAACTACCAAACACCGGAACGGTTGGAAGCATAGGGTTTAGGGTTCAGATTGATTTTATGGTTACAGCGTGTGCAGTTTAGATGTAAAGATTCCGGTTGAATTCAGGTGTAGGGTTTAGGGTTTGGGGCTTTGAGTTTTGATGGTGGTTTGTGCTTGGTCAGACGGTGGAGCTTCTTGCTTTTGATGTGACTGTTAAAAAACGAAAGGCTCATGTTGGAGCGTGGCATCTGCTATAGAAAGGGCCTTGTAACAGTTTTGGTTCTTTTTTTAACAGCTTTTGCTGAGCTTGGCTCCATTGGAATCATGGGTTCAGGGTTTAGGGTAGGCCGGAGCCTCAGTCCTGGGTGAAAAAGGGTTCAAAAAGAAAGTTTTCGGTTTAGGGTCCCCCCCCCCAATGAGCCAGGGTTATTTGAGGATATATACGTAGGGCTAGTTATGGCTAGTTAAGGCTTGTTAAGGGGGAACCTAGGGGGGGAACCCATGGTAGAAACCCCATCTTTCAGGCCCTGAGTCTTACGCTCAACTAAGCAAACATGGAAGCTGATATGGTCCCCGTTTAAAAGCATAGTAGACTTTGCAGGTTTTTGTTTGGGCTTCCATGTTAGTTTGGAGGATTGCAATCCAAGTCTGCCGTAGATTGCATCTTGCACCATCCAGGGTCTCTAAAGAGTTTTAGTGCTAAAGCGAAGGGACCCAAAAAGCCGAACCATCCATCATTGCGGGGCATGCTTACAAGGCCCAAACTACGAAGCAACCTCAGCAAGCCCCTTTTCAAAAGGACCATCGGCTCCTTTGGGATTCCATGTTGGTTTGGGGAAGGGCAATTTTGAACAAAAGCAAGGCAACAGCGTGGGCGAAAGATCTCGCGTTGCTGGGTCGCCTTATTTTAGTGGGGTCGTGAAGGGCAGCAAGACGCCCTTGTCGGGTAGGGCCCTCTAAGCATAGCCTGAGACTAAGCCTACAACAAAGAGGGCCCCCCTCAGATTACATGTGTCTTCTAGAGATTTACCCCGAGGTTTTGGGGCTACTAGAAGAGTGCACTCAATATGAGGCGCTGGGGGCGTCTTTAGCATTCACAACCCAAACTCTAAGAGTGAAACCCTGGAAGCCCCGATCCCTAAGCCCTAATCCCTAGACCCCGAAACCCAGATCATTACTACCACATTAGTCCTATACAATCCCCCATGGTACTGCAGTTTCCGTTTCCTTTTCCATTCCTTCATTTCCTGTAAACAGTCTGGAGGTTGGCCCTAAATCCTAAACCCTGAATACTAAACCCAATCCCTTAGCACAGGGCACACCATCACGATCTAATGTCGCCTCACCCTAACCCTAAACCTTTCGGGCAGGCTAGGGTTTGAGGATATGATTGTATGGGGCTATATGTGGGCATCGCCCGTAAACCCCATGTGGAAGTCTTTATATAAAACGACCACGGCTGGCTTAAAAGACCTTCGGCGAAAGGTCGCGATGGTGCTCGCGAAAGGAACTTTGGATTTCGCGAAAAAGGTATCGTAAGCTATATTTCCTTTACTTACTTTCAAACACATTTCTCTTCTTGAAGTCCGAAGGCATGCTCAAAGGTGAAAGGGTTGCAAGCCTTTCTGAGGCACAGGCTCAGTCTCAGAATTCTTATCTGAAAATCCGCGAAAGATCCGTGAAAGGTCCGCGAAAGATCCGCGAAAGGTCGTAGGCCGAGCAAGCCCCCAGCAT